>UZAN01040003.1:80655-97436 GCA_900618425.1 Echinostoma caproni | reverse complement strand
TTAGTAATCTATTGACAACTTTATACCTCTTATGTACAATGTATACAATGTATTTTTTTATTGCTGTTCATTAGAACAGTACTGAAATAGGAAAAGTCCCAAATGAACGAAAATACGCGATACCGATCGGAACGAAATGCTACAAAAGTGTGTAATAAGTGAGCAAAATGGGAAGCCTATTTGCCTATGTGTAGACCTTCAAAGGTCAACACGCAGTTAGGCGGCGGTAATGAGATTCGAATACACTATCTCCAGCGGCGATAAGGTGGTAAACTCAACCACTTGCCTCCTACTACCTGTACCCATAAACGTTGTGAGACCTTATTTTAGGAAAAAGCAGCTCATTGTAAATGCACTCCTTCGAGACTCTAGAATAATCTATTCACTTTAGTTGACACCGAGGGGGATTCGGTGTCTCGATCACAATATGCAGCGGTATTTTCCCCTGACCGCCAACATCTTGCCCACTGGCCATAACTCATAGTTGTGTGGGCCGATAGCCACCTGGTTAGAATGATGTATAAGGATAGTACTACATCGGGTTAAACACTCATTTGATCGTAGTAATGTTCGATAACGGCTCCATGCCTAATACAAGCAAACAATACCTCCAGGGTACTGCTCTTATGATAATGACTTTATCTGATCTAATCCGGAGTGGAGACGTTATGATGCTGCCCATGAAATTTTTGCAGTTTGTTACTGGTATTTGCTTAGCGGATAAAACCAATGCAATGATGTCGTTTGTGTGTGCGGCTCAGATGTAAGATTATCGTTTAGCCTAATGTGTGATTCCACTTAAGCAGTCCAATATACACATTTTTGATCTGGTCCGCGATACTAGTCTACCCACTGACCTTTATGTCAGAACTCTAACTTACGCTTTAGGGGTTCGAACTGAGCTCCCACAAGTGGCGGTTTAAGTAACTAAAATGGGCATTGTTGTGAGTAAGATCTCCCCGCTTCATCGGTCGGTGGTACACTCCGATTTGGGTAATGTGATTGATCTGTTTTCCCTGTACGAAACGATCTCTGTCAAGCGTCGACCGTCTGCCCGGGGTACGCGTGTGCATATACTTTTACCACGACACAATCACACTCCCCGGTGGTATGTGGCTAAATAAAAAACTTCGACTGCCAGCCGGTTTAATGACATCTACTCCGGGGACCGCTTCGACAGACTGACAACCGAGCTAAACAGACGTCTTTGACCAAACACTGTGTCATCATCATCATCATCATCATCACATCGGGTGCGTGCATGCTAGTCAGACTCCCTTGGGGGTTTCGCAACCGCGTGTTGTTCATCGCTCCCCTCCGTTCATTCTGTAGATCAACCCTCACCCTCGCTAGCTAGCCCTGTGTTCATCGACGGTTTTGTCATCGACTCCCTAATCGTCAGACTCATTGATTCATCCAACCGAGCCGATCGGTCCGACCGCATCACCGCCACCGTCAACACACTGAGCGCTTCCTTACTTTGTGTGTGTGTGTGTGTGTGTGTGTATGTGAGTATGTGAACTTCGTCTGACACAGCATGATGTACCGAATGGCCCAGGGGACGATCGATTCTCGGTCGTCATCATCTCTTCCCCATCCTAAGACTACTCAGGTCCGATCAAAGTTTCTGCTGTGTATGACCAAGGGGAATTATGTGCTGTCACCAACCTATTCAGCCTACATACATGGCACACTGGGCAAGGTTGTTTGCGTGTCAACAGGGTATATGCTTCTATATAATACCTCATGGCCCACCTGGACAAGCAGTCGACTGCTTAGACTATCATCCTCGAGGCTAGTCAACCAGCCTCAAGGTAGGTGAGGACGATAATGATGGAAGTTGCACTCAGCGAAGCGTGAACCAAAACCTTTTAGGTCTATTTTTCTCTTTCATGCCTCTCTTCCGCACAGGTCGCCAGGTTCATGCGGTCAGACATACGTATAGATTCATAAACAGGTAGGACTTAACTTGACGGTCCCCCTTCCCCGGTCTCCCAGTATTATAAACCGAGGTTCGTCCGCCCGTTTGTTGAGTGTGTGCGTGTATGTGTTCGTGCGGATGACTAGTTTGAGGGCTCAGACCAGCTGCAAGAGGATGGGCATTGATGGGGTGGGGGTTAGAGAAGTGATCAGAATGATTGTGTTTCATCACCACACCACCATCCAGACAAGCGTGACCTTTGAATCACACAATAGGGGAAGCAAGCATGAATCGACGTGTGACGCGGTATGAACACTGTTGCATAGGCTATGGGGTGTGGGTGTGACCTTCGGACAAGCACAGAAGCAGACAGCCTTCTCTCCTTATGTGCGTACATTGTTTGCCCTGGGGGCAATTGGTGAGTGACAATTCCCTGACTTGAGATTGGCAGCAGGCAGATAGACAGACACAGAGAAAGAGACAAGCAAGCAACTTGTGAAGCAAACAGATAGCTGAGCAAACAGAGTGGAGAGAGAGAACGACCACTCAGGCAAAGGAACGAGGCAACCAGCATGCAACCAGAGGAGCAAACAGGATGAAAGTCAAGGCCACTAAACAGCGCAGCAGCAACAGCAAGCCCACGGGCAAGTCAGCCAAATCAAGGCTGACACAAAGAAGTTAAATCAATTTGTGTTGACTGACAGCATGCCCCACTTGTCCTCCCAGACAGACAGTTGAGGTTTTGTCAGAACAGATTGATTGACTACCCTACGGGCTGGCTGGTTGGCTGGGTGAGTGACTGATTGATTGTCTGATGGACAGAAGGTGGGTGGTTCTAAGCAAAGTCAGATCCGGGCCAGGGGGAAAGGGGCCAGAACAAGAGAGGTTTCAACAGTGTCCCGATGGGTTCGCTTGACGCAACAGTTGGCCAAAAACCCCAATGTTCCCGGTACTCCTGATCGTAATTTGGTTTCCGTATCGTAAAACCAGCCTTTCTTTTAACATCACTAAATGCATTTCTTATGTGAATGTATGCACGTGACATACAGAGAGAGGGTGTGGTGGTGGTGGTGGGGGGGGGGCGAATGAGAAGGAATAGAAATATATTCTGGCTCTCTCTCTCACACACGCTCTCCGGATGTGGTTTCCCAGCTAGAACTCTCAATACACAACATTCGTTGTAGATTTACCAATTCCGCTGACCTATGTCGCATTAATAACATTTGATTGGTATGTGCCACAATAGATTTGGTTCTATTGGCCCAAGACAAGCGGGATGAAAATATGAGCAGTGTGTGTGTGTGTGTGTTACCAGCAAATTATACGGTGGGGAAGGGAGAGATTATGGGCGTGGAACTCCTGCATGCACTCGTCACTGTCAACGGGGAGAACGTCTTTCCTGACTCGGAAGCCTGACCATGGTTCAGTCAAACCTATTTTGAACTTTTTATCAAACCCAATGGAGGAAACTACGCAAATACTTTTCGCAATGGGCTTGCAGATTGAAAAATTGATCAAATAAGCACTCTGTTGGTGTACCAATAGCATTACTACACATTACTCCAATACAGCTTATCGCGGGGAGAAAGAAAGTAACTGTACTGGTCGAGTAGTAGTTTTTTTCGATGAGTTGGCTCAATTCTGTATCTTGAGGGTTAGGTAGAACAGGTCAGTTTTGAATATGACGTTCTGCCTTTATCGCTTTACAAATATCAACAGCAATACAGCTTCCAATCTCCTGAATCTCCATTATGATGACGTAGACGAAAATAGCTGAAACATATATAATACATGTAATCTTTCATTTCTTCTTCTCAGCAGACAGCTGTACAATAGTTTTTCAGGAAAGAAGCCATCAGAAAGAGGCCATAAGAATACCACTTGATAATCTGACAATCTGGATTTAGGTATTCTTACTGAAAAGAACTGCCATGCCCCACCAGAAATATGGATCCTTCTATGTGAATAATACGTGTGTAACAGATCCGAATCTCCGAATACACGTATTGACCAAACAACTCTCGCAAAACCCTGACTTTCATCGCATTAGTTCCTCTCAAAGCCTAGCGTTTCCAGTCTCATTCACGGGATTGAACATGATATCCCCCTCCCGTAAGACTCAACATATCTGTAAGAATATCCAATAATGTTTTTCTTCGGTTTGTCAGGAATAAATATATTTTACCCATAGTCATCAACTCAAAACTATGATTTTGTAAACTGAAATGTATTTCTAAAATGAGTGATGTTGCACGAGTTTGATCAACACTTGTATTCGGAAACAGTGAATAATAATACAATCTATCAAACACCTTGCCCCGAACGAGTTATGTTAATACGCGCAACCTACTTGGGTACGTGTATTCGACTTTATATCCGNCCGAGTAATATCCTGAACGTCTTTTTAGAATGATTCTGTTTGGGAAATCTTTCATGAAGATGTATACCACTTCATATAGGTTTAACACATCTCTTACCACTGACAAACCTTTGAAGTGCCGCCGGTTCATTCTTATAGGAATCAACTATCATGTCTACTGGAACTCGAACACAAGCGCAGCAGGATACCAATCTGTGCTTCATAGCGTCATTATAAGGAACACGCTATTTTCANACCTTACTAATATTGGAAACTCAAAATAATTCCTTTCCAGGAAAAATTTGGTTTGTCCAGAATACTTTTATTTCTTTTATCTGACTAATCACAACAAATAAAAGCATTCATTATTTCTTCATAGAGCACCGAACTCGCCTCGTCTTAACATGAAAATCCCAGTAACAAGAACTGGTCGCGTATCATAATGCAGTCCGACCAACTTTTCGCCGAAAACGTTCGTGAGCATTGGGTATGACTATGCCAAGATGGTAACCACCGTATAAACTGCTTCTGCTTCTACCTAGTTGCCGCCAGTCCCATTTGGTTACCTGTCCCCGGTGTCCCCGGTAAATCTAGATGCCCCTTGAAGCTCATCGGTCTTGCTTCCACACCACCTGAATGGTGAATGCAAACACCTGTTGCTTAAATAAGCTATTGTCTCCCACCTCCCTCAATCACGGCGCGTCTATCGCTTCATGTCTATGTTTGATTTTGAACGCCAGTCTAATTGAGCGTCGTGTAGCGCTCGCGTGTCTGATAGATCAAAGGGTCCGTAGGATGGTCGTTTTTCCTGTTTTTGGCACATTTGTACCCATTATGCATGTGCCCATCTATACATAGGGCTATGTACATTCATAATTTTAAACAACAACAACAACAACAAAAAGTACGGACTCCTGTTTGGAAGGCGTTAAAAGCATTTTGAGGTAACCGTAGATCCAATCTACTTATATTTACATGTTTGTTTTCAGTGTCTAGTAGCCATACAATGTCACACATGGATTGATGCCGACAAAAAACGACACGAAGATCTGAATTCACCCACGGAACAAAACAATAAACAATAATGTCCCCCAGCCCTACCATATGCTTTTTCCTGTTCTTTTCCCCTTGTTGTACTCTGCCTTGACAATTAGCGTTGATTGGTGTCGTCGAATGGGGTCTCTTTTTGATATTTTGTTTATATCATGTCAAAAAGACCGTAACTAGGTCACACAGTCCGACACTTACGATACAGTAATGAGTAGCAAATAGTGTCAAAGGATTTTTCGAACTCTAGGCGGACAGCACATCCACATCTGGAAGATATCCACAATTAACTGTCATCGAGACACACGACGTCATTATTTCGTGAAACGTTTCAGTACATCTCGAAGACATGAGTGTTATATTCTTATTATGATTGTGCACAGTTTTAGATTACTCATTTGAGCGAAAAAATCGCATTTAAGAGCGATAACCAAACTCCTCTGTGAGTAAATAAATATCACAAGCCAAAGAGGGGCTAAGAGCTCCTATGATCGGGCTGATTATCAACGCATCTAATATCGTAAAATTGACCAGATTGTATGGAGCGATGAACTGTAGTTAGAATCAACACCGCACAAGTTTGTTGCACCCTTTGTGAAGCCATAACTTGCATCATGGTACTATGGTACTTTAGAAATCAAAATCGCGTTGTATTCAGTCGCAACCATCAACACAATCAACAACAATTTCGTCTACTGGGACGGTCGACAAGCTGATGCGTGCATCCTAAGTGATCATATAATCTGAAGTTTGTGAATAATTCATTACTTGCCAGAGGTTGTGTGCTCATATATTTTTGCTCATAGATGTACGCCAAGTGTCTGTGAAAAGGCCGCTAAAACAAGATGGACAACAAAGTTGATAGTCAATCTCAGGGACTCAAACAGCAACATCACTACGCAAATAATCCTTTACTTCAGACAAATTTGATAAAACAACGTGAAAAAAGCTTGTAATGTATTACTCAATTCAGCAAATTTAGTTTTAAGGTGAATGTAATAACAGATAGTTGTCCACCCTTTGAAGAACGCAAGAAGCGATAACAATCCACTTTATGCTAGGTCACCATTTATTTTTTATTACACTGTTGAAAAATAATCCTTTATAACAACGGGATTTTCACGATAACACGTGCAACGATGTGGAAGGTTTCGTCTTTCATCGGTACATTTATTTGCATCCACGGAAGCTCTGTGACAAATGTGGTCTTCGTAACCATCGGAGTCATGTAAATCAATTTTTCCGATTGAATTCTGCACGACAGGTCAGAATTATCTGACTCCTAATTAAAACCCGTTCGTGGGAGAATGAGCTCCCATTTGGTAAATGTAAAGCATGCTGATGAATACAACATCGAGTAGCTTGAAAACGCGTCATGCCAACAACTCACCGTGCACGGGTTCAAGTCCTCAAGGACTCAGTTGAAGGACACACTGAAGGGAAGTTTGTTTGTGAGACTGTATCCGTTGAAATTTAAAAAACAGAAAGGTGTTTATGCCTAATTTTCTACGGAACGAGCCAAAAGTTATGTTATAATAATTGCCTAGTTCAATTATCGTCGATAGTTCAAACCAGTAAACGATTACGTGTTGCAATCAAAAAAATGAAAATTTCATGCCATCTTACGGCCAATGGGATCATAAATGAGTGGTAATCACACAGTACACAAAAGTAAGAATTTGAATCAGTTCAATTTGCATGTGAATTACGTTCTGAAACGTGGCGTTATAGTATCAGCAAAGTCGGTCATATCAATTCAGTTTAGATCAAGAAATAAAGCACCGTGTTATCATGCCGATGCACGTACACACGCGCGCGTTTCGAAAACTGAAGACACTCAGTATTTGGGTCCACTTGACGACAGTGAACTGATAAGGCACCTATCTATCAAGGAGAACCACTTCTGAGTTCCCATGTGGACATGTGGCACATGTCCTGCTCAGTTCATCGTCGGTCCGCGGTTCAACAACGGTCCTGGCTGATCCTGATTGTGACCAGATCAACAGTTGCACGTTGCACATTCTATGATAGATACGCGTCTGGTCATCAGCACAGTCTGTTTCGGCGTATTGTCGACCTTACACGTTCAAATTCCCCATTTTGAATGCCACTCTCGAAATGTTGACCTTAGATCTCGTTCAAAAGTAGCAGGTGAACTGAAACCAATCACTCAACTACCTCTATGTTGCACATGATAATTTCTCTCTGATGCGAATGGGATTTTGTACTTCATTTTCAAATGGAAAATTCTGAAATTCCAAAGTACCGTGCATAAACAAAACCGTTATATTGCACAAAGTATACCATTGAACTGGAATCAGGGCCACTTGGTGAGATTTCTGTTTGGTGCACTCGGTTTGTGAGTCCGTAACCTTCACAACTATCACAAATTTGAAGCAGTTCAAACAGTATTGTATGGTGACTATCCTATACTTGCTTACGAAAAATGCCTATGAATTATGCCATAAAACCTTTTTTATCGACCTGCCTTCTTTCAACAGTAACGTTTTGGGTTTTCATAGGGGATTGGACGTTCGAATAATCGTCTCAGCTGCCATCACCACCACCAACAACATTTAGAACAGATGTGGTTAGATCTGTGCCATCAAAAAGATTCACGCAGTAACGCCTGTCATCCCTCTTTTAAATCAACATGTTTAGTGATGTAGAATCGACGGTATAAAACAACGTTGTGATAGATACAAATTTTACACTTGAAGAGCTCCTTTACATGCATTCTATCCTAAGTGAATGACGATGGTTTAACAAGGGGGGGGGGGGGGNGGGGGGTACAAACAAACAACTGATAATTTTCATATGCTGATTCACTTTAGGAAATTCTCGATACTGGTTCTGGTACGTAATCCAGACTACGTACCGGTTGATGAAGTTTCATTACACGGCCAAAGCTGATTGACACGATTATAATCAGAAACCATAGCGTCATTGAATAACATTCAACCGTAAAGTAATATCTAGAACTAGCAAAGAAAATTTGATCAATTGGTACGAGTCATGATTGTGTGACGTGAATTCCATCGTCATCGCTGAACTTTCCCCAAATGGACAGTACCTTTGGCGAACAATATTTATTGAACTTTTCACTCACTTTAGGTTGCTCTTAATTAAATCACTCAATTGACATTCGCACACCTCTGGAAACGTGGGCTATGTACAGTTTTACTAAAAAGACAATATGCAATGCATTATTCAACAATTCATTTCACACTACTGCCCACATTGCTATACATAACTCTGATGGCCTTTCGAAATGGCTGTCCTACATGTGGTGTATCACAGAGCATGAAATGTATTTATGGGCTCCTTCTCTGGGCAAAGATTTCGGCTTACATGTAGCCATCTAACAATTGAGTGTTCGATAAAATCTAAGCACGTTCATCAAACTGATTGCAGTAGTTGGAATTTTTGGGGAAAAATAAAGTAATCGAGACAATCTAACAGTAAGAACCCAATTTTATCACTTAGTGAAAACATCTTCACTATGATTCTTTCTGTGCGGGTTCGCTCAACGGTGAATTTACGCAGAACACAGACGATGGTCATGGGAGTCAGGCCTCTCCTCGTAGTTTGTGTTCCAGTCTCTCCAGTGTCCGCTAACCTGATTGACAACCGCTAACAGTGGTCCACTTCTTGAATACTATTTTTACTCGAAGTGAAAACAGTTTGATTATGACTTTGTTGACACTCCACACATTATTCGGCCCCTGTCATATACGCATGATAGTCGACAATCGCCTACGCTGTTTTTTGTGTGCTCAGCTCGGGCACCTGGTCTACTTCTGTTAGCAACATTCGTCATCACTCCGTATCAGTTCGAATTAACATATCCACATTACCGAGCGCGTACTTGTTTCTCCCGAGTAAATCAACATTTCGTGCTTGAAAGCATGATCGAGAATAGAGATCAAGTTAGCTAACAACAGTTCAGTTTAGGTCGGACAGATATGTCCGAATTCACATGCACTCATACGTTCATTCCATTCCTCAAACATATATACACACACACAGGTACACAAAGAGGACAAATGACAAACTCCGGAGGCACAAATCAACCACACGAACGCGTGCTGATTAGACTTCGAACCGGGTGGTCTCATTCACCATTACCACACGACAGGTGCTCGTCCATCTATCCATCCATCCGTCCATTCTTTCTTCCGTCTCTCCACCAATTCAGCCATCTATCCCTTCGTTAGCTTGCTTGCTTGCTTGCTTGCTTGCTAGTCTGCTCGCTCAAACTGCTTGTAACGTTATCAGTCACATTTGCGGTGGTTTGTGTACAGTTTGCGTCTGGCGTGTGGATAGTTGGCGAGGGGTGGAGGGGAGTGAAAAGATTGTCGTTGCTTGGGCACAGATGTGACCAACACATACTCACACTGCCTTGCCAACTAAGACTTACGTGCCCGCCACCACCATCATCATCATCATCGTGGTCATCGTCACCAGCACCGATCCGTCCGTTTGTCGACCGAACTGGTCGAGCACTGTCAGTTTTCGTGTTTAGTCCCCTTACCATCCGGAATCGTTCCATCCACGTGGCATGCGTGTACGGACGAAACAGAGGCAAATTTTGAAACGTTTCGAGTCAGTGCGTGGTCCGATTCATGTTTGCCTGGAGGCTTGGTGGTGAACAGGGTGGACGAGTTGCGGGTACATCTGGATAATGGGCCACCGGTGAACAACGACACAATCGTGACAACATACATGGTGGAAGGGATAAACGCAATCGTACAGCTGTCAGTCACACCTGTCATCAGTTCGAGTAAATCTTGACGGCAATTGTGCAGTTGGTCTTGTGTGACGTTTCGGATGGACTGACTGACTGACTGATCCTTGCGATCGTTTTCTTTTTCCCACTTTGGATTTTAGTGTATACATATATTCACAAATGTGGCATGTAAAGGATGCCACTTGATCTCAGAACCGCGTGTGAAACAACAGCTATACGAACTACTCGTTCATTCGCGCGCGATTTGAAATTTTCAATGGCTCTGTTAGAAATTCGGTTATTGGGATGATTATACAAATTTTCGCTCAGCTATTAATTAAGATATTAAGATAACATTACCGTGGGCAATCCCGACAACGTAACAGTGTCGCGCTCACGAGTAAAGCATACAACATTTTCCGTTTTATAAACAGTATTGTATCGTGGTTTGTTTGGTACACAGTTAGGACGTATTACATGTATACGAGCAATCCGAAGGATGACAATGATTGCCATGACCAGTGGTCAATCAAGTAATTCTTCTCACTTGGAAATTAAGAATTACCGAGTATTAACTACCAAACAAAACGCCGATCTTTGATGCAACGCACTTAGAAATGCCTCAGTTTACGTTTAGTTCTCTGGTTGATAACATTCAGATTTTCACAGTTGACTAAAGCTAGGATGTCTAATGGTTGGTTATTCATTTTCACACTCGATCGCATGTCGAATAGGATATGGAGTGAAACGTATCAACTACTAAAGAGCTTGAAAAATTCCCATATGCAGCAAACTTAAGGAGGAACAAGAAAGCATCGTACTGCATAGGAACATGCACCATTTATTATTTAGCTGGTATTAGCTTGTATTCAAGTGCACCTGTGGTGCGACTTATGTAGGTCGAGCCACAAGGCAGTTATCTCAACGGATCAAAAAACATAATCCACACTGGCTCACACAGGGTAGGAGTGGAACTGTCAAGCTCGAGCGTTGCTCATCTGGTAGAGACGGGACACTTGGTTGACATGCGCTCGGCATTTACAATCATCTATCTAGTCTCACCACACCCCTGGAGAGCAATACGGTTTCGGACGGTAGCAACCACAGAGACGATTAGTGTCCGACTCATGAAGCCTGAACTGTGCGCTCAACCCAAATTGATTCAAGTTCTCAAACACCCTTGGCCCAGGGAAGAGAAAATCGCTTGTTCACACGACTATGACATAATAACTTTGGTTACGTGATCTAAACAGCGCACAAATTTGGGGTTCTCTTAAGCTCATTGCCAAATACATGACTCATCCACTTTTCTGTTTGACCGTAATGAAATTGTTTCATATAAATGTCATTGCAAAGGCTTGAAAGGGAATTCCTCAAAAACATGTTCACCTACATTGTTTTCTGTGGTATTATTATTCCCTGTTTGCTACTGATACTAATAGTTATGCCAGAGGATTGTCTCACTCATTTTTCTTGAATACTTTTTCTTGGACTGAGCATCCGCTTCCACCCTACCACCCCGATCGCATCAGCTCTGTACTTTGTTGGACTTCGTAGTCTAACCAGAACGTTAGTCTGTTATCGATCTAGTGAGGGATGTCAATGTGAATTCCGAGTTATGTCCTGGTGAGTTTTTCTAATTGCGAGTTCTTTGCATTTCAGTGTATGTCACACATTATTTGCTAGCCGTTTGTAGCACTCGTAGAAAACACTATGCCTTTGGCAAAGAAATGCACGGAGCCATTAGGTAGAGTACGTGTCTCTCGCCTTCCAGGTCGAGGTCCGAAAGACCCCACAACTGGTTGGTTGGAGACATTGAAGGATACGACAGCGAACCGGCAGCAGTGGCGTTCTTGTTGTCGTTTCTTATCAGGTCAGAATGCTTGAAACGGTATGTATGCAGAGTTCGATTGCGTACTGTGTTGACCACAGTGACTCATCTTCTTCGCCCTCCGTCAAAATAGATCCAACCCTTGCCCACCTTAAATTTTACTACTAACCTTGTATGCATTGTGAGTTTGGCAGCGGTCAGTGAAGTTCGCTTCACTGTATTTCGCTGTACGATGATGATGGTGACTATGCCTTTGTAAGTTGGATGGGTAAATGCGAATGTGAAAAGATCAGTTCTATTGGACCGGCCTCGTAGCTCAGCTGGTAGAGTGTGCGGGTACAAAGTGTAGGTGGGTTCGAATCCCACCGAGGCTACTGAACGTTTCACAATCGCCATGAAATATAACGTTATTGTTGGTGCAATAAATGTGCCATCCCATGTAACAATCGTTTTACGGGTCCAACTATGAAAAATATCATAACATGATTGCGGACATACAAATTCAACGGGGAACAAAGCGTGTACCGTTTGACAAGACAACAACCCACGCATTCGTCCTAGTCGTGTGTGTGTGTGTGTGTGTGTGTGTGCATGCGGTCTAGCCGAGCGACACATTTCGGGTACTTCTGTGACCGAATCTTTCCGCCTGTGTACGTGTGTGTACTTTGACAAACAAAGAACCATATAGTCAAAACAACAAAAAATGACTGCTTTATTTAAACTCATCTATGTGAACGTGTCAAGCCGATGGCGTTCACAATGCTGCTGTTGTTTGCATAGCCCCCAGAGCGACAAGGCATGCCAGTTCCATTGACAAGTCACACCACCACCACCCTGTCCCAAATTAGGTTGCAACACCCCTTCATCCGTACCAGATATTTTCTACTCACGTGGTCAAATGTCAATATTGGTTCTTCCTAACCCAACTCTGTATTTTTCATGTCGTGGCAGCTCACCAGAACAAATGTCATCTAAGATGTTCACGTGTGAACTCTTTCCTGTTAAAGTTTCCATCCACACCACAAAAGGTGCCGGGATTGAGCCACGTTGACACATGGCTTAAGAGGTTACCGACAACCTTTGCACAATGTGAAAAAGGTTTTGTATGCATAAATTTGGATTTGTACATAGTGGTAGTAGCTAGCCATGTTTCTGACCGTGTCCAAACCTCGGGACGTCAATAGTGAGATGCGCGAGCTAAATATGCGCTTGATAACTTTTGCGAGCATTGAGTATGCCACGTTCAGCATGAGCGAAACGAAATAGTCTGATCAGTCACCAGGTGAAGTCAGTCGGTTATCACGCATGCGTTCTATATGTCAGGTTGTACCATAGGCTCGGTTCTCAATAAGCCGATGGATAAGCGTTACAGCTAATAGGCAACAAGAAACAAATGCGCAGTAAAATCATTTAATACAAATGGAATCAAAATCTTTCCAAAGTTTTCCCCAGAATTCTTCGCCACTGGCGTTCTGCAATTGACTGTTGTTGATCCCAGTCATTATACACTTCGTAACAGGTGGTTTTACCACAGTCTCAAACTAAGTTGATTTGTGAATACATACGATTGGTGCCGGTAAGCGTCTTTAGGAAACCGGTGAATAGATACGTTTCGGGCGACCGCTCGAATATAATGAGGGTGGAAACAAAATCTACCGAATCACATGAAATACGTCATGAATAACTTTTTTATTAAAACAACTGCTAGCGTTTGAAAAGGGCAAATACTTAAAACAAAGGAGGGAGACTATTCCTCCATTAGTGATGTTGTAATCAGCATTGTTTTAGGATCACCTTAGATTGGAATCAACGGTATCGCAATTTTCTCCCTCTTCATACCATTCCTGATTAGTATGCAATCATTTAATCTCATTTGGTATCATTATTAAGCTGGATTACAAATTACATCATTTGTGGTTTTCTCCTCATTCTTGGTTTAGCAAGTTGACTGTTGATAATCCGCACTGTGGATGCAGTAACTGGTAACGTAAAGCACTGGTGATCGATCTAATGACGTTAGAATTGTCAAGTGAAAATAGAAGCTTGCTTATATAAGATGCTTCATGTTAAACCCATTGCGAAGACGGCATTTTGATCTAGGTTCACCTTTCAATTTTTGCAGAAAGTACCTTTTCGGCTAGTCGATATTTCTTCAAAAAAAAATTAGCTGATACAGTCAACGCGTGCACCTACGCACAGGCAGGTGTGGCTCAAATCTCCTCCACACACACACAAACAAGCGCGCGCGCGCGGGAGAGAGAGAGAGAGAGCAGGAAATGGTGTGAAAATCCTTCTCCTTAGCTGAGTTCGGAGTCTGATAACAACCATCATTGAGGGGGCAAACGAAGGAGATTGATAGTGTTACACGCACTGCTGTACACAAGTCTAATTGCACGCTCGTCGCCGAGACTCCGTGATAATCCGGTTCCATGACAAATCTACCGCACTGGCGCTTGTACATGCTAGCAGTCATGTCTAATCTATACACACACACACACGCACACACACACATCACTTGAAGAGAGCGGTTGCTAACCACCAAGAAGTTATCCTGATTCAAACAACAATTCGACAAGCCGCAAAAATATATTCATTTGATACTGTTGTTGTGCAAGTTCACTGATATTACGGAAACTTTTCTTTTTTGATTTTCCTGCATCCTTTCAATAAATGGATAATGGTACAAATAATTTTCAGGAAGGAGGAATCAGCTAATCAAAAGCTTGTATTGTATTACGCGTAAATGAGGCAGGTTAGGCGGCGGTAGGGAGGACTCGAATATTGGACCTTCTTGTGGATTAGTTGCCGATCTTGGCACTTTTAAAAAAGTATCTGAATTTCCATCTGGGTTAGTTCATTTTTCATTCGCGCAAGCACGTATGCGAGTCATTATTCGTTCTCAACCTGTTTATCTGTCGTGAATGACGACTAAAGCAGAATTACTGTAGGGAAGGGAAACTCACAGGCTTTGTCAGTTTCAAACTCCCTCGTTTGCCTGGACCAAATTAGTTTCAGTTCCGGTTGTATTGTTCTCCTCACTGTTGCACCAACGACAAGTTGGTGAAACCGATGACGAACCGTGATCTGATGAATTGGCGCACGCGCTTACAATCGCCCGGCCAGTAAAACAACTTCTTGGTGAACTTTTGACCCTGGGTTCAAAGGATGAACTTGTTTACAATCGCCCTATCTTCTCTCTCTCTCTGGAGCGCCAGAGCTTGAAAATTCGTTATCTGATGGCACCTCTGCCTGTCAACTTCATGCGTTATTGGACTGTCTTATCATAGTTATTCTGACCAATGTGTAGAATGGGGGAGTTGACATCTTGGTCCAGATAAGCGCTCATCACTTATCACCAATTCCTTGACTTGTACAACAACCCGCATTCATCCCCTCGTTACTGTTCGCACCTTCACTCGTAATGGGTTGCAAGCCGTCTGATGGATGTAGGCGTCATTCATGACAAGGGCAAATCCGGCCTTCCTCGAGTATTTTCACAGTTCAAGACTACTTTCCCTTATCTCAAACACTGGTTCTGAATGTCATCTGAAATATTGAGTGTGTTCCTGTTCGCGTGTGTCTGTGCGTGCGTGTGTGTGTGATGACACGGATTAATGTTGGGGGGAACTGACAAATTTTGTTTGATGTTTGTTCACATTCACGGTCTGTTGAGTTTCTCGGGTTACGTGTGATGTGAGAATTTTACACAATCGTTTGCGTGATTGTTCTTGATCAGCAGGCAGGTTTATTCCATTAGGCAATTCAAGGCATTAGATAGCTTTTACACTCATGTCCACTATTCGTAGTTGCTTTTTTGTACACTTTTAAAATTTACTTTCAGCCATTTTGTTGTGGTTAACGTAGACAGGATAGGGTGTTTGATCGGTCGTATTGTGTTCAAGATTCTGTTGAATAAGTAGAATAAGCAATGACAAAGTTAGTGTTGAATTTAAAGAATCCGGCCGTTACTAAAACGTGTACAGAAACGGGCGCATAGAGATAGAGATAAATAGAGATTATGATACAGAATTTTTCCAATAACTTGTTTGCTGGCGTTCAGTGAACGAGATTGTAGGTTTTGGTGTGAAACGATTTATCATGACTTTGTTTAAACCAAGTTATTTGTTATCACAAGGCCGGATTAGATTCCCAGGCAGTAATGTAGTTCATTTTTTTGTTAAATTTGTTTTACAGGGAAAATGAGTTATTGTAAAATACACTTGAAAAAGTATGACGATATAATAATCCTTCTGTGGCATTGTTGAGATTATGAAGGCTTATTTCAGGGCTTGGGTGCTTTCATTTACACCAACTAGGCCCAATCTGAGTACTCCTCCAATGAAAAACAGTAAATTAAAATCTTAAAAGCAGGTTTTTCTGAAAGTGATGACTGTTTGAAATGGGAATACACAATGACCGTAAAACATTTATAAGATGAATTCGTAATTGTCATGACAATAAAGGTTAACCATCACCAACTTCTCACAGAGATGAGTGAGTGTTTCAACTCTCGGTTCGCATCTTGGTAGGCATTGTTTGCTCTTTTTCAACAATCACAACAAAATCCTCGTTTAAGCTCTAAAATTGTGATTTTTCGAGGTCACTTTATCGGGTTTGATGACAGACATTATAGTGATTTTTTCGTTTTTTAACATCATGGAATTCGATGTGTGCATGACACAGAGTACCGTTGACATACTATTAAAAATCAGTTATCGTACATTTCCAATGCAATGACAATTTCGTATTAGGGCTCCATATGTCCTTCGACTCGGAGCAGATTTGCAAGCACCGTGTAGTGCATATCCACCACCAAATCAACTGGGATTCATACTTCAGCGTAAGGGATAGTTGGTTTGACTTTCTGAACACCCTGGTGGTTAGTGGATTTCGA
>UZAN01040003.1:23964-58277 GCA_900618425.1 Echinostoma caproni | reverse complement strand
ACGCAATACTAAAATCTCAAGCAGATTGGGTATCTTTTTCACAAAGATTGCTTGTTAGAACAGACAAGTAACGATTCCGGAAATCTTTCTTGGAGGAAATGGGGATTTTAGATTTGCTTTTATATGACAGACTAGGTTTTACTATCGGAAGTCATCTCAACAATTCATGCCACGAGCAAATAAAGTAGCCGTCTTCTTCTACAGTGTATGCGCCAATTTGATAAGTTCCTAAGTTGTTAGCGACACGCGGTTTTCCATCATATATTATCTTACAGGTTGCAAATTATTTCATGTCTAATTCCGGACAGAATGTGTAGCCTAGTTTTCATTTGATCTTCATTCAAATAGTTCATTCAAACAACGGACAAGGTACCGGTTCACCAGACAAGGAAGCACATAGTGAACAGAACAGTCCGTCATATACTGAGACGAATCGACCACATGGTCGTCATTCTGGTGATCGCGGTTCCGGAGCGGGAGGAAACGGTGGAAGTGCGCATACATCCTCACCTAACGCCACTGATTCTCGGCGAGGTGGTTTAGGATTTATGAGCGGCAGTGGCGGAGGTAAAGACGCACATGATTCTATGACTTTGGCTACCGGTGGTGGTAGCACTCGAGCATCTTCTTTCGGTGAATCTAGTCCTATGGATGCTGACAACAAATGTGGCGGGACGCCGTCCTCTGCGAATGCCGGTTCCGGAGTCGGTCCGGGTGGACTTTTCAGCATTCGTCGTGCTGTGGGTTTATCGCGGACAAACCTACCGTTTCCGGCAAGGAAACGCTTGTTTGGTTGGCTAGTCGATCACCTACGCGAACCGTACCCTTCAGAAGAGGAGAAAATGATGTTGGCGATGGAAACCGGCCTATCTCGAACTACAGTAAACAATTGGTTTATCAACGCGCGTCGTCGTTATGTGAAGCCATTGATGCAGGGTCGTCTTGTACTTCAGTCTGGAGTATTCAAAACCGTGTCGAGTGAATCTTGTACACCCATGTCACCTCCGTCCCCAACAAATACATCCGGATTCAACGCAACTCATGCATCGTCGACCACATCGCCCTTTCCTACCCCAAAAGTCAATCACCCTCCCAGTCCTCTAACAGAGAATGCAATTAATATGGTTCGTGACAGACCCGGTTCTAGACGCGCACCAACATCCCAATTTTCCTCACCGTTCAGTACGGCCGTGTTTACCTCGCCTAGCACACCAACCCCTCCGTTAGTGTGCGATTCTAATTCAATACCATCCGGTACCACTTCTGGATCTGCCTTTCACTCTAATTTATTTCAGTCCGCACCTCCAGGAGTAAGTGCACCAAAATCTAGTTCCACAGATGCTCTATCAGCCATGGCAGTTGCTGCTGCTGCAGCCGCCGCCTTTGCCCGTGCAGGAATCACTACGACCGGACCGGACTCCCGCACATTCTCCACGACGTTCAGTAATGTACTAGCATCTAATCCAGCTTTGGCCCAGTTGGCACACCATTCCGAATCCGGTGCAACTGTCGACACTCATCCACTGGACACGTTAGGTGCTCTGTCCTCCAAAACAATTTTGTGCACTAAACCGGAGAAAATCCTGGGGGACTAGCCACACCCTCGTGTTCCTTTCCTCTTTCACCTCTGTCCACCCCACCCCCCACTCCCAAACACATTACTCACTTGGCTGTGTACGTCTTAAATAGTTGATCCAATGTTTGAAACGGATACCAACTGATCACAATCCACGTATTGATCCGGCGAGGTGTCTACAAAGCGCCGAGCTGTAAACACACACATATGTAAAACACATTCGACAAGGTTCTTGTGGTGTTCATATAATTTGTACCGTTACTCTGACCATATTTGGTATTCATATGTTCCGTATAAGCGCGTCGTACTTGACCTTTCAATGTTCAGTTGCAATGACATTGCCTGTCCGTCCGTTTATTCTCTGAATTCACTCAATTTGCTTTGATCTCGCAGTTTGTCTGCACTTCAAACCCAATGTGCTTTTGTGCCGTACATGTGCCATACATGACCATACCTTTGAACCGGACATTTCTGACAACTACACGAGCACACACACACATTTGATTCATCTACTCGTGACTTAGTGCATACACGCACACACACATGCAGTCACACACAACAGGCTTGTTTCATATCTCAGACTGCAAGTACGAAATTTTGTATTCTACAGACGAGGTTTTTCACGAACAATATGCTTGCTTTATTTCCACTACAACCAAACTGAAATACGGTTTCGGTTTGGATATTTCTCTTCTCACTCTCTGTCTATCTCTTGACACACACACACGTTGATCACTCCTATCTTTTTTTGGTTTTATTGTCCTATTTCTTTCTCTTTTTTTCTGGTTTAAGTTTGTTGTTCTTGTGTGAGTAGGTATGCATGTGTTCTTTTCATTGTGAACCCTGATTTCCCCAAATCCTGAAACGGACGGTGATTTTTCAAACAGCAAATGAACCATTACAGATCGTGGGGTCTTGTCATCTAAAGGTGGATCGATGCAACGGATTGACTATACGTTCATTTACTATTTTATTCATCTTATCAATCATTTTGTTGATTCAACCCGAACTGTATTCAGGAAAGTCCGAGACAGTTTCATTGGACTATAATAACTTGAGTTTTACTGCGTTAGCCGAGACAGTCCATGCCACGCATGGCCGAAAAAGATGTTGAACATCCAGGCCTGGATACTGGTTCTTGTGTGTCGAGCTCACTGTTCACTTCTCGTACCCCCGCAATCCCCAACATCCCGGCTCCCTGTCTTATTGTGCAGTTCCCCCTTCGGTTACTGGTATGTTCTTTCGCAGCTATCACTTTATTGGTCTGTTGCACATTTTCTGCGTATCACTCGAACAGATTGCCAAATTCAATTTCATTGAATTGTGTTGACCGATTGGGTTTTCCGTTTGTTCTATGGGAAAACTGGGCCAATTGCGTGTAGGATATTTATCGACTAAGATAAGTAAAATGGCACGTCACACATTCGTGGATTGGCGCTGGATGGGTGACACAAAAGCGAATAAGAATAGGCATTTATCCATTTGGTTGAATGTTAAACTCACGTGCAACAACAACAACAACAACAACAACAACAACAACAACAACAACAACAACAACAACAACAACGACAACAACAACAACAACAATACCAACGACAACGGCAACAATGGCAGTTAGGGGCGTCGAAGAGGCGGTCAAACATAGATTAATCAGTTGGAGGCAACACGATTTGGTGATTTTATCATTGTTATTTTTACCGCACTTCGATCTGAATTCAGGATCAGCATAGAATCTGAATTGTTGCATTTGCACACGCACATATTAAACAGGTGAAAAATACGTTGATAAGCGAGGGTTGAACGAGGCAAGAAAAGAGAAGCAGCAGATGAAAATTTCGGACGAGGGAAAACGTGTGAACCAAAGCAAGCAAGATCCAGTCGATTCTATCCAATTGAATGCTATCTGTGTTTGCGCATGTGCGAGTGAGTGAACGAAATAGTCCAGTTAAGATTTTTTAGCCATGTGTTCTGGGTGTACCGGATAGTGATTTAATGAAAAATCTTACTTCCCTCACTTGTCATGTGTGTGAGAGAGTGATGGAGAAAAGAACAAGTGAAGATATTTTCATCGTGCTATACGTGATAACAATGAACGGAATGCAGTGGATCAAATCGGTATTCGAGTCAGGATATTTGGTCAGTGACTGGGCATTTTATCTCGCTAAACGCGGTTGGCATTCATACCCCTGTGAGTACATGCATTTGAAGGAAACCACTGATTGTGCAGAAGGTATAATTTTGTGACATGCTTCAAAAACACGCCAAGTGGATTAATTACTATTCTAATTACGAGGGTGAATAGCATATAAATATCAAACGGGGAAATAGGATAAGTGAGCTGGAAGTGAAGCTACAAAAAAGAATGCAGATATCGACCAAATCAACCTATGGCAGATAATTTCGGACTTACAAACAGAGCAAAAGACTGCGCAATGCTCACTGAAATTCGTACACAGGATTTCATGCACACGATCCTTTAGTGCGTGCGTATAATAGATGCCGATTACTTTGTCTAGATCTCTGTTAAGGGAATATTTAATGTTAGCTAAAATATTGCTCCAGAAAGCTCACCGCACTTGGGTATGCTGGAAAGAAGTAACATTAATACAGTAAATATTTTGTTACATACCTTTTTAACAGGAACAATTGAATGAGTGAGTACCATAGTGACGCACACTTGCTTTTCAGTTATGGAAAGCAGTGTCACAAGCACGAGTATCGAACTATGCAAAGCCAACCAGTAGGGTAGGTATGAGATTGGGTGGGACGGCGGTGGGACTCTCTCCAGTAAAACATGGAAGTTGAAGTAGTTATTGCGGGTAAAACGTCGAGGAATCAATAAGTCAGTTCAAGTTCCTTAAAAACAAACTCAGAAAGACAAAGGGGTAAGCATAAAATAAATAGGGGAATAGTCCCGTTTGTAGTCGAGTGGTAAAGGTCCTGAGCCCATAGTCACTTTTTGAGCTGCTTTCCTATTCACCGATTGGAAGTTTCCTCTTGGTCACAATTCCTTTCCTAATTATAAATTATATCACAGATGTGTATTAAGTAAATGAAAATAAAAGATTACTGAAAATATTTAAAAGTAAACCCGGATTATTTGTGTGAGCAAATGCATAGACAGAAAGTCCTTTAATTCCCGTAAAAAACTCCGAGAACCTCTCTAGCGCGCGCACACACACACACACACACACACACACANATATATATATATATATATATATATGACGCCAGCTAGATTGGTGTCTATCCGAATTTACAATTTGTCCATCGCACTAGATTTACAGTAACCTCGAGAGGGCCAGGTTAGCAATCATAACTGTGAGCCGCGTACTTCATGTGGTATGTTACTGGACATTCTTGGTGGACCTGCCCAGAGAATAGGTTTCAAGAGAGACGTGGCTGTTATCATTAATTCCTCAAATAACAAGCACAAGTGGGCTGCAGACAATGAGGCTTTTCTACCACTACCAGCCGAATGAAACAGATTATCTGAGAATGAATGCCCAGGTCTTCCGGGTTTTGCAAATTTCACGGTCTATCAGAGATCCACGATACATTCCGTTTCTCATCTGATGTCAAAGTCAAAGTTTTATTATGGGCGATTTAACAAGCTAAAGCTAATCATGCCCCATAGGATTTTTGCAGAATCTTCTGAATAACTTCACAAAGGGAATATAACACTAATAATAAAAATTTGCATGAGCACTCACGGATGTCGAAATTTTAAGTGTTCTAATGCTGTATCAAGCTGCGATTTAAATATTTCAAGTGTAGGGGCACACATTACATCGGATGGAAGAGAATTCCATGCGCCGCACACTCTGACTGCAAACGAGTGATACCGGCAATCAAAGTGGCTGTTCTAGGTTTTCAACTTTAGTGGATGTCCCCTGAGGTGATCAGTTTGAGGTAAAGTTAGTATAGAATAACAAGGGTGGTTGGGTTGATGCAGCATGTGATATGCCAAGATTAGGTCCCCCCGAAGTCGACGGTATTCAGATGAATATGGCCCCAATACTTGCAGTCTTTCTGAGTGTCTTATTATACAAAACTTTTACCAACTTTGTTGCCAGCCTTTGCGGACGTTCTAGAGCCTTCTTGTCGCAGTTCAACCATGGATTCCATACTTGAACGGCATACTCCGTGTGTGGCCGAACGAACGTTGATAACAAACGTGGGAACAGTGCTCTTTCGAACCGCCCGAAAACATGTCTGATTAGTCCAACTTGCTTTAGAGCTACGGATGACACTCTGGCACGGTGCATGGAACATCCTACGTCCTCCTGTACCATAACTCCCAAATCCCTTTCGTCATTGGCATGCGGTAGTATTTGGATTCCTAGAACATAGGAGAAACGAGTCTTATGCAGCATGGAAATAACTCTGCATTTAGAAACGTTGAACTCGATGTCATTGGCGGTTGACCATCGGTGGTCTGTATCGATCGTTTGTTGGAGTGCTATACAATGCTCTGGATGTGCTACAGTTCTTCAGGTCTTAGCGTCGTCCGCAAATAGCAGTGTATAAGGCCTAAGGACATGTGCAGGTCGTTTATAAATGCAAGAAAGAGACGAGGCTCAAGTACGGATCTTTGAGGAACCCCTCGGGCAGCGGTAATAGGCTCTGATAATGAATCACCAACACGAACTGGCATGGTTCTTTGCCGGAGAAACTCCTTGATTCAGTCCAGAACCAAACCTCTTACTTCGTAGTTGTAGAGTTTTCGCAGTAGAATTTGGTGGTTTACTCGATCAAATGCTTTGGAGAAGTCCAAATAACCTATATCCAATGACTGGCCTGCATCGACGGATTTTATCCACTCATCTCGTGCAAGAAGTAGATTTATGGTGTACGAATGATTTTACCGAAATCCATGCTGAGTTGGAGACAAAAGCTTATGCTTCTCCAGATATTCCATCAACAGATCTGCCACGATAGCTTCCGTGACTTTCGATAGTGTCGGAAGAAGTGTAACAGGGCGGTAGTTGTCGGGATCACTGCGAGAGCCCCCTTTGTAAATGGGGGAAATCACTTCTTCCTTCCATGACTGCGGAATTACTGCCTTGTTGAACACACTTTGGTAAAGAACAGCCGGAGGTTTGGAAATGTTATTGGCTAACGAGATCAGAGTCCGGAGATGCATGTTGTCTGCGCCTGAGGATGAATTCTTACGCAAAGTTAGTAGTTTTGCTCTAACGTTCTCACTCTCAAAAGCCATGTTAACCAGTGACGGATACGGTATATAAGGTAGTCTACTTGGAATCTGTAATGCTTCATGTGTCGTTGCAGTGAGCACCTGATCGAACTGTTTTTTGAGGAACTCTGCTGCTTTTAGAGTAGTGGTTAAAGCGTGCCCAGACGATCCCAATGTTGGTATTCCGCATTTCACCTTCCCTGTAGAGTTGATTTGTTTATAAAGCAATTTTGGATCAGAAATGAATGATACATCAATTTGTCCTCGCGTACAAACTTCGTACACTGATTTCGCAGTAAGGACCAATTATTCCAATTTCGATATTTGAACATATTCTGTACTCCCGCCAGGAAAAGGTTCTTTGCTCTATCCATTTCTTTGTTCGGCTGCGAATGAATGATGTTGAGTTGTAGATTTAACACAAGTATTGATACTTGTTTCAGCCGTTACAACTTCGGTAAGATAATCAATGAAGCTCTTCTATGCCACCAAAGGATCGTTATCGTCTTCTGGGAGGACCCATTACTTGAGTATGGCCAGGTTTTGCAGTTTTTTGTAGTCTATGATAGCACGAGTACTGCTCTTTCGGTTTTTTTTGGGTAGAGGCGTAGCCTATATAATCAAACTTCAATACGGCAAGATCACTACTACTTCCTAGTGAAGTCGTGACATTGACCGATTCCACCATCAGCTCCTCGTTAGTCAGCACTAAATCCAGAGTTGATGGTACGTGACCTGCTTCAAATCTGGTCGTAACGGGATGGTTTCGCAGGATAGTAAAATATGTGTATTTTATTGTATTGTAATAACTTCTGTAGGCATAAAGCCTACATTTCGGTTAAAAATATACAGCTTGGAGCGATGGAGAAAATAAAAATAGAAATGAAGTAAAGAGATTTAAATCCCAAAACTGTTAACAATATCTGTGAAAGCCTGTTCTTCCTTAACCAGAATACGTGCTAATGAGGATACTGTAGAGTTACGATATATGTTTATTCGGGAAGGAACACAATAGTATTGGGATCTGGTTGAAGGATGGGAACAATAGGAAGTTAAATATGCGTGTAGAGGATGTGTGGAACCTCGTGTGCAAACTTTTCACATGCATTCAAATGACGTTCGAACAGGTTAGCTACCAACTTCTCCATCGGGATTGAAGAGACACGGTTAATGATGGTCAGTCCACGTCGAAGCAGTTTAAAATCTTTCTTTAGGAGATTGGAAAAAATAACGGGTGAACAATAAAGTAAAAAGGGGAGAACATGCTGGTACACGAAGTTGAAAATGATTGATTATTGAATACGAAACTGAAGAAGTTTGAACATATGAAAAGAAAGTCGTCGAAGCTTACTGACGAGGTGTTGCATATGAGAGGTTCAGTAAAGATTCGTATTAATAACCTCCGCCCCCCCCAGGTATTTAATACAATTTACTCCGATACTGGTTCATAGCCAATCGATACCGGTTCAAATGGGAAAGAAGAGCGTGATAATGTAAAGAGACATTCGAAAAAATTGGAGGGGTCAAGAGATAGGCCAGATGTGGCGGAAAACCGTTGAACGTCATCCAAGTTATCATAAAATTATGAAAAACCAGAAGAATGGGAGATGGCCTGACACAAAACCACATCTTCAACATATCTGAAGAGAGAAGTAGGGACGCTAGCAGACAAGTCACCAATATACGTAGAAAATAAGTATGGGGAAAGAACTGCACCTTGGAGTACTTCAGAACTGTTCCGAGCGAGATAGCAGAAAGCCTCAAATCATCTGCCGGGAGATCTAATAGAGAAAAACTGCTTGCTCCTATTCGCTAATTCGCTAATATCTGGTTTTGAAGCCGTGGGCCAAAAGGATGGAATAACAATAAAACAACAGATCAACAGAATGATCTGATAAGTTTTTAAGGAGTAAATATTGAAAATAACGCTTTGTAATCAGTTAGTAAGAGCAATTAAAGAACAAACAGGGAATTGTGAGAGTTTGTCAGACTGCAGATAGCTTTCTTAACTCACCAGAAGCTTCTTTTCACGGATATGAGTGGAACTAAGCGTGGACAATTGGCTTTTCAGCACAGTCCGGGAAAATGGAAGATGTGAAAGCGTCAACACCGAACCGGGAATTGTCGACCAACCACGCTTGCGGGTAGTAGCATGTTAGTAGGTTCGTCACAAGTACTCATTTCAGTTTGTAAAATGTAACTTAATAGTCGCAGTAGACTAGGTCCAATCATTTAAATGCGATGGAAATCTTTGTGATTACCAACAAAATGCACTGGAAAACTGATTCGTTCTGTTTGGGATTCGTCGGTAGTGCATACTTTTTGTGTCCTCGTCAGGACTTGAATCGCGAACCTTCGGGTTTGTAGTGAACACCTTTACCCCTGGGCCATACGATCGAAAGTCATCACCTGCGAATGGCCCAATCGGAACATTCGCGGTCTAAATAGATCCATTCATGTGGAGAAAACACATTATTGTAGTCGAGGGGCCTTAGAGATGATTGCAATGTCTGTATCTTTCGGCTGGGATGTTCTTTTGATACTCCAAATGTTTGTTGGATCCGTGTGGGGACCTCGGGCGTTGAACCCAAGTGTGTAAATTATTCCAATAGATTCACTGGGAAAACAAAGATATGGCAAACAAGGTTGCCTTCAGTGCTTTATCTACCGACCAATTACAACAGCGCACTGTGTAACTCAGGGAAATAACGTGGAGAGACAGTCAAATCAGAATTTTAGTATGTGCAAAATAGAAGCTGGGGTCCTCTAACCCCTTGACCTCCCACCGTCATGTGCCCGAAGTGTCCTCATCTAACATTTCAGTCGAATATGCAAACTCCGCAAGGGTTTATCACCAATTATACGGTCAGGGTTAGAATATCCACCTCCCAACCCCTCAACTCACATTTTAACACAAATCTCAGATATGTATGAACCGCAGTAAACGCTGATGTTTTTGACATCTTTAAATGTGAATTAATGATTCTCAGTTCGTTACAACACTGTCAATAGTCGTAGGCAAAAATACGTATTTAAACTACTGTGGTGATCCTGGCCCACGAGGTGACGCATACCACGGGGCGACGCGTTACAGTTTTCGGACAACTGTAATGAATCAAGCTGCCCAGGTGACGTCAGCAATGGGACTGCGTGTCATAGCATCTGAACTACAAACCATAGGTCGATTGCACCATCAATCACGGTCATCACAGTCAGTTACAGTCTTCTGTTTATTATTTAATTGGTTTAAACACCGTCCCCTCTCACAGGTAAGCATACGATGAAATTTGGTACAACAGAATCAATTCAACGCATGCCAAGAAGATGGGTGTATATTTAGACATTATTTATTTATTTTTCTTTTGCGAATATTGATCACACTGATCCATACTGACAGCCTGTTTGAGCTACATCAATTCTTGATATACAAATAAAACATCTGGAGGAAAAACCGGGATGGAAGGTTCGGTTTAGTCCGCGATGTTGAAAGAGGACCAACACTCTATCTATGGTAATTACAAGAAGGTCATTTTTGTTCCATACGTATCAGAAATCTAGCCGATCGCAAATCAACGATTGACGACCAAAAGGGAATGAGTGATTAAAAAACGGCTAATTTTTTGTTCTTTTTAGGGGACAGAAAAACTGGTCATCTAATCTTGACTATCCCCTGAATAAGGTCATTCCTAACATAGGTCAATCACCGTTATATTTCTCACTATTTTGTTAAAATAAACTGTATAATGGAAGTGATTTTAGTGCAGTTTAATGGTAGTTAATTAAATTCCCAGCACGGAATTCTTTTAATAAAATTCTTTGGAAAATGTAAGGCTGAAGGTTTCCCATCTACTGCTTTCTCTTTCTCGATATTACAAATTGCCCTTTGGGTTCAATTTATGACGGGCAATATCATCAGTAGGGTTCGAACTGTCTTCCAGGTGTGGGCGTTTCACTTCTCAAGGAAGTCTGCACATTGGTACACATTGAGAATTAGAGGTACGAATAGTTTTGAATCCTATCTATACTTAGGATGTTAGTCAAAGATGAGGAGGACAAAGAGAAAAACGGTCAGATTGCGATAGCGAACTTAATCTCTCATTTTGAGGATTTTATGTTACCAGTACGACGTTACTTCCTCCATCTCTGTTTTTTCCTCTGAATGATTTAAATTGCAACCCAGTATTACGAGCAGTACTATCATATGATCGTAAAACTAACCTGATCTGCTTTGAGAATGCTCAACGTCTATCAGTGTTGGGAAGCAGCTATTTTCAAGGCGGTGGAGAGGTGATGAAGGCCCAATAACAGCAACGCGGAGGTCATGTATTCGAATTCCACAATTGCCGCCGCCCATTTCTTTTTCATTTCTAGATGCCCCAGAAAGCATTTGAATTCAACCTGCTTCCTGGGAAGGGACTGTACGGTTGTAAACTCGACAATTAAAAATGATTATCAGGAAAAGAATGAAATTTATGTAAGAATTGACTTACCTTTTGTCACTGACTAGGTGCGTTTGATAGTTTATCGACTAGTAATATCAGAAATATTGGACAGCACGATGAATTAATTGATGGTGATATGTAGTAATTGTTTTCAAGAAGGTCTACACATTTTGATCATTATGAATACCATAGGGATCTCTTCAGATTCAAGTGTTTGATTGTCATTCTGTCGGTCAAGAACCAATGAGGTACCGTTGACTGTTATGCACATTGTTACATTGAATTCAGATGAGCTCTCACCATTCAAGCACAAATAATCGACTGGAGGAAAAACAATCAACCCTAATCAATTCACTTAACCATTAATAATAAACTGATTTAGCATTTATACATTCTCATATTCTAATAGTTGGTGTGAAAATGATCGCGAGATCGGTAGTAGGGTCTATTATCCATATAAATGCACCGACTAGCAAACACGATAGGTATTATCCAGCCAAGTTTGCGAGAACATTAGAATGACCTAAATAGTAGTGTATTATCTTGTGATGTGAAATGGCTATAACTTTGGTGGATTTTTGGGTGGTATGGAAAATTTTGGTTTGGGTAAACAATTGTTTTTGTGTGGAAATACAAGCGGGAGCATTTTGAATGATACATGTATTTGTGGAATCAGAATTGTCTAGCTGTCGGTTTGATCCCAGCGGATAATTTGGTCACGTTCAGTGTTCTTTGCACAGAATTAGTTAGCCCATGTTTTGAGTTCGGTATCAGTTTTCATTTGATTTGCGCAGATTTAATATATATATATATATATTTAAAGTGACAATGCAAAATGAGGTTCGTTGCTAGTTGACTATGACAAATTAACAAAGCAACTTCGCCCAAAACAGGGCGGTATATTCACTTTTTCGGTTAAGCTTCAGGATTATTATCCAAGTGTTCGGTTCGTGGCAGGTTGGATCAAAGATTTAACTGGATAACGATATAATGTAACTCGAAACTGAAACTCGTTTTCAAGCAGTCCCAATGTGCTACGATCAAGAGATGTGGAGCGACCTGAGCTCGTACAATGAAGCCACTGACGTCGGTATGCAGCGTTCGTTCAACCAGTTAAAATACGAGACTATATCATTAACCCCGCGTTTTTTTAATTTGGTTACTCAGTCAAATTACAGAGCGCACCGAGAACTTTGTAGGCGACATGGAAACGCACTCTTGCTTATTAGATGAACCATTAGACTAAAAGATTTGTTTAAATTTTATTATTGGACAGAATTCATAATTGAATCACAGGATTTTTTAGGAATCTATGCTACAGTAGGAACTGAAAAATCCCGTTAGAGCTGAAGACTGAATATAAACTTACAGCAAGATATACCGTTTGTAACGCTTGTACTTTTCTATGTTGCATGAGTTTGTGGGATTGACTTAGATGGGTGAATACAGTGGCCTGTTTGATTTGAGCGATTTATGTTGTTTCATGTTGGCTTTCCAAGTCCATATCTTTACAAATTATTAAAAACGTGGGTTATCTTCAGAAGACTGCTGCACGCAAGTGAATTACTTTGAAACTTTTCAGTGTCAGTTAAAAAAACGACTGCAGAGAGAATAAGCGCAACAAGGACCGTGTATAATCTAGAGAAGAATTGAAATTAACTCTAATCATGGAGTAGTTCAAAATTCCCGTGATCGGATGCTAAATGCTTCTTAATAGTATCGCTTCATCACAGTACAATTCAGGCAGGTGTAACAAACCAACAAACCACCGAACTAACCAGCAAACCAACCCAGTGATCGACAACTAATCAACCACCCAAAAATTTCTCACATGTAAGTATCATGCATCCAACTAATGGTGGATAACAGATCTGCCAAGTACCGACAGAGAAGGTAGCATTTTACTACAGACCGGTGTTAGCCAGGAAGGATCAGCTATTCAATACTTTTTGTCTGTCATCACGAATGAAGGAAATAGCGTGCGATTCCTCGTTTGGTATTCACTGTTTCAAGACTTGCGTTAATGAAATGATCGTTGATTAAATTTATCCTTGATATTTTCATAGAAACTACGGCTAACAAATACCCACTTCGTTTATCTATCTTATTCCTTCATACCGGAAGTTTCCCCATTATACGCTGTATAGCTCGATCCCTCTCCGTGTCCCTCGGTTTTGCACACACACACACACACACACACACACACACCGCTTTGTCTGATCCTCGAATCGGCGCGCACTTCATCTCTTCATGTTTGCACGTGATCGGATTAAAACGGATTTTGTTTGTCCGTGCTGTTCGTGCGTGAAATCGAGTAGGCCCTCCGAATCTCCTGCCCACGGAGTCCGGTGATCGAATCGGTACAGAAGACCAACCAACACACAAGGGAATCCATGTCCGACTGTTGTCTGTCTATTCGATCGAACAAATTAATTTGCACACGAAAATGACAGGCCGAAAACGTTGTTGTATATCTTCATTCAAGCATTTACTACAAAGCTTTTTGCGATTTAAACCTAAATGATAATAACAATAATACTGATAACGACAGTCAACAATCAATTTCGGAAAAAAGGAATTACTTATTCAAAGAAATAGCATATGGTGTTTAAAATTAGGACATTACGTTGCTTCGAATGTGTTTTATGATTCCTACCTAACCAATCAGTGAGAGTATTATAAAACCGCATGACATTATGCATTGCTACATGCTCAAATAAGACTTCCACCGATTGAATGGACAATCTTCATTCATTAAGAAAATCTTCAGTACATTGAATCTAGCCAGAGTTTAATTCGACCGATTATCTCCATGTTTTAATCGATTAATCGTAATACTATGGCGAAATTATCCGCCATTTAATCTCCAACTATTTTCTCAAAATGTTGTAAGATGAATCGTCAAACACGTGTACACTCTCTGCTTCCCATTTATTGATAGAACATTGGCGCCAAATAATTCAGTTCTCTTTTGCAGTTCATTCGGTTGTCGCTAAAAACGAACCGGATCATTCTTTCAAGTAATAAAAACGGTATCAGTTCTTTCTGTTTGCCACAATAACTATTCGCCATTCCTATGGAACAAAACGAATTTTTTGCTACTTCTATTACTTTGAACAGAACGATGGAGACATTTCGTGATCCGAATTTTTTCGGTGAAATGATTTATGGGTTTTTTTACGTTCTGCTGATAAATGAATGAACTCGATGCACAGAATCATTTGTCCATTTGAAGGTACTACGGTTCCCTAGTCAATCAACCCTTCACCAGTGCAACTTTAACCCTGTACTATGAAAATCATAAACATTCAGCCGGGAGTAAAAGATGGAGTGGTCTAGAAAGAGAACTCGTACAATGTTTCTCAGATCCACCAAATGAAATAAATAAGCGGGTTATGGGGGAAGTTCAATCTTCTCAACGTAGTGGTTAGATTGTCTGATGATATCTTTATCGATTTTTCCTTAACTCTGCGTGTTATTCATAAACGATGGAGGACATCTCTTCCGAGTGTTATGATTCATCCATTTTTGTTCAACGGAGAAATCTCATACTACCCTGTCGATTATTGAGTGCCAGTACTAAACTCAATAAACTCTCTTTTCAAACAGACTTCATTTGTGAACCACTATTAATATTGGTATTGTGATGCGCAACAACACTTATCTGTGGTATAATTTGGGGAACATTTTGAGTATGATTTGTTTGTATAGAGTATTAACATTTCAAGGCTGTCATGGCTGTTCGACAAATACAGTAGTCACTTTCATGCACGAATTCCTCAACTGCAAACATCCGGTCAAGATCGAGGCACCTTCATGTACGGATTTTTATAAGCAGTCAATCAGCGTAGCTGAATCATGATCCCCGTTTCTTTAATGATGAACCTGTTGGAACCGAGTGAAGATGGGTGAGCTGGTGGTCAGCCACAACCTCGTAGCACAGTTCGACGGAACATTTGAGCGACCTATAGCAAGCCAAAGGAAGGGAATTCATACCGAGTAAATGTTATCAATCAACAAATGGGAAAGTAGGTCGAAGGTAATGGTGTTGGAACTCGCGAACTAGAAGACAATGGACGAAGTGCTTAAAGCGGTTCAACGCAATCTTCGGTACAAATTTCCATCAAGCACGGCAAATAACCCTATTTTAGGGACATTGGTTCACCAGGAGTTTGGTGTTTCAGAGTTTAACACATGTACCACGACAGAATTTGTAAGGCATTGCTTTATGAGCATTTCGATTGCAGTAGCTACTCCCGACCTAGGTTAATTTAGGTGAAATTACATCAATTGACCCTGTGTTTGCATTAACATTGTGGCTGTAAACAGAATCCCCAAAATATCGTACCGTGATGTAATATCAAGGATAAGGACAATACAGAAACAATAGCTTTGAATAAAATCTAAAGGTCATTTCACTCAAAATTGTGAGGTGGTGTTCTGTCTACACTTTGAATTGTGATTGGACAGCTTTGGTTGCACGTATTTGATAGTCTTGTGTGATTATCGAGAATTCCGTGGTTAGGTAGTAACTACTTCAATATTAGCTTGACCGTATAGTCAGGGGATCAGAATATTCCCGCAATGCTAGTTTGCAAGTTTAATTAATTCTAGAGCTCTTAGCTATACTGCTCTCACTTCAATAATCTTATCCTTTACATAATTATCGATTCCAATGTTGACCTGTTCTTCTCATCTTGTAAACGAATTGGTCATTGTATAACTGATTCTTGCAATTTAAGATGTCAGATCCAGTACGAATACTGTCTGCATTTCCACTTCTTCCGTCAAAATGAAAAGCAGAATTTCCCACTAATTACAGTACGGCTAATCCTAACGTACATACCATTACCTTCCGATACCCCACCCCGGGGAAAAAATCAATGAATTCCGATCTACATCCATAATCATCCCAGTATATCCAACCAGCACAGTGTACAGGAGATTCATGAGGGTTGAAGTTGATTTACAGCTATACAGATCAATATAATTTTCTCACAATTCTGTTCAATTGCTCATGCTTAAACCACCTCGATCTTCTGAAGGGAAGGTATGAACACAGGCAGATGAAAACCAGATAAAAACTCTGGTTAAACGCGTAAAGATTGGATGCCGCAGGTTATTGTAAGCTGAGGAACCCGATAACATTTTAGGCTCAGCTCCTATCTATATTTGGATTCCTCTGTCAATTAGCCGCGATTTATACCTTTTGAAAACGGATTGCTTCATAAATAGATTCAACTTTTCAGTTCTTTCAGTCCTTGAAATAGACATGTCCGGTTCAGTCCATTTCAGTCCATCCTTCACTGGACGAATTATATCCCTTTTCAATCTAGTCTCCAAATTATTGTGCTGTCGACGGGTGTTCTTTTCTCCTAACACTGCGTTATATGGATTTGCATTATCGGATTTTCCCAGTCAAACTGAAAGGGAGGATACATAACTGATGTCCTCTCACCTCATCGACGAGAGACCTTAAGTTTCGGAATCGTTTCGGTTTCGAGTGCACATAATACCATTTGTTGTCCTTAATGAACGTAATTTAAAAAGCCCATTCCACTGTTTGGCCTTACAGGTTAACTGGTTTTCAATGACAATATACTGTACCACCTAATCTCGCGGAACGTTTCCCGTCAACATGCTTCCATTGCCACCTTGAAGTTGTACAAAGTGGTACAGTCGACTACTTCTGTGGGTAACCTGTTCCACATAGGTATCACCCTGTGCGAGAAAAAGTTAGCACGGACCTCCAACCCAGCATGATTCTACTGGAGCTTGAAGCCATAACTCCTTGTGTTTTGACAAACAGAAGCCGTAAGTAAGTCGCCGCCGTGAAGTCCTGACAGCCCTCGTACTAGTTTAGAAGTTTTCATTAGGTCTCCTCTCACTCATCTGTGTTTCAGTGAGAAGAGATTAAGATCCCTTAATAGCTATTCATGGCTTCTTCCCTTTTGTCCGACTTCCATTCGAGTGGAAAGTCGTTGCACCCTCTCCAGACACGATGTGTCCTTCCTATAGCATGCGGCTCAAACATGAACAAAGTATTCTAAGTGCGGGCGAACTATTGCCTTATAAATAGAAAATATGATCTTTACGTTTCTACAGGTAATGGTAGCACATAACCTGAAAAGTTCACCACGAGCTTTATTCGCTGCCTTCAGGCATTGTATTTCGGGACTGAAGATTTTGATGAGAATAACTCCTAAGTCCTTAACCACTTTTATGTGCTGTAGCGTCACCTATCCGTCCTGAGCAGTGTCAGCTATTGCAGTCAAAAGTTGACACTTTTGAGGTACAGTGGCAAGTCCCACTTGATCAACCATTGTCCAAGCACTTCTACTTCAGGCTCGAGGTTTACTTCGGCTACATTCACATCGTCCGCGAACGTTAAACAAAGATTTTGGAGATTCCATGTCAAATCGTTTATATAAATTAGAAAGAGTAGCGATCATGGTACTGATCCTTGCGGTACCTCACTGGTTACTCTAACAGGTTCGCTCAAAAATCGCCAACCTTCATACAGAATGTGCGGTGGCTGAAGAAATGCACGACCCAATTTCTGGCAGTATCCCGTATTTTTATATCTTGCGGTCTAGGGGCATATGGTTGAACGAATCCAAGGCTCTGCAGAATTCAAGGTAGCAAACTTCTGTCGACCGATCTTCACCCAGCCTTCCTGTAATCTCATCCAAAAAGGTTAATTAGTTAGGTATGATTTTCTCCCAATGAACCCATGCTGAGCTGGTGCCAACAAGTTGTGAGTGATTAGATGCTTGCGTACTTGATGCTTCGTTCTAAACATTTGCACAGAACAGATGTTAGACTAACTGGTCGGTGGTTACTTTCCTTATGCTTAGCCCCTGAATTGTATAGAACAAAAACCGTTGTTTTTCGCCAGTGCTCTGAGGGTACTCCCGCACCTAGAGATTGCTAAAATAATCTGGTTACGGGATGTACCAAAACCCCTGTTAGTGACCGAAATATAGCAGGGTGTATTCCACCCGATCCTGTAGCCTCATGTCGATTCAGTGATACAAACTCTCTGACTATATCACTCTCGTTGATCAATATTTCATTGACCGTTGGTATATTTAAACGTGGTGCAGGAGACTCCACAGCATTCATCAGCACTGACTGTCGGTATGTACTCTTACTCAAGGCTAAGAGGGTGTTTAATGTTTGATGTGACTATGCCATATCCAATCATCTCCAAGGGGCCCACAGTTTCTGTCATGCTTTTGTGGGCTTGCACGTAGGCCTAAAACCTTTTGGGATTCTGCATGATGTACTGTTCCTTTATTAAATAAATCTTCCCTCTTGTTGTTAGGCCTGTGCTTTGTTGCAGGTTTTCATGTATTGAAACCATATCTGATGCGCGCCATTCTCCCTATAGTTTTCCCAACATCTGAGTACTTTCCGTGCATTATGTAGCTTGGGCTTCCACCACACTGGTCTGTGATTTCCATGCATGGGGCGTACCGGCGCAAGCGCATCTTTTACTTGGCGTTTACCTACTTGGATCTTATTCCATCTCTCTCCTACTGAGGTCTCCAGGATTCCCGGTATACAGATTACTTGCTCCACTGCCTCACACAAAGCCACGTCATTTAAACGACTAGAACATTGTATCACAGAGGTTTCCGGCATTTTGTGATTTATCGTCAGCAGGAATCTCAATACCAGGTGATCACTTTTACCCAGTGGTTTTTCTAATTTTATTCCCATTACGTCCGACGCGTACCTTGTTATAATTAGGTTCAAGATGGAGGACCTCTGTTGATCCCTGAACCGTGTGGCCTGCATAAATTGTTGAATCAACGCGTGGGAGTGTATCCTCTCGAGGAGAGTTTCGCCTGTAGACCCGCTAGTTGCTTGTGCTTCGATCCCAGAGAGGTTGAAGTTTCCAACAATCAGGAGCCTTTGGGATTTCGAAAAGAACGCTTGCATGACTTCAAGAATTTCATTGTGCTCACTCAAGGTAGCTTGCGGTGCTGTGTGCATATACTATTTACCCAAAGATCTTCTACCTAAGAGCACGTTGCATGCTATGGCCTGGATATTTGGTTTGGCGAGGGTGGAGCGTGCATTCCAATGGTTGATATTATTTTTAACCAATATTAATACTCCACGTTACGCATTGTAGGATGAAGGTCGGACAACCAAAACATATCTTGATCATGTCTTCGGTCAACCTCATACCTAACCTTTCTATTCCGTATGATAGGCTCCAGGATGTTGTGCAGCAAGAAATACTTTGTTCTACATAAAAGCACTTGCTGGGTTTGCTTTATCACTTTCAGCTCACTTTCTAGTCCATCGAAATTGGCAGTAAAAATAGCTATTTCTGTCGTCTTAATTGAATTCGCTTTTTTCTCTACGTTTTACATTTTACAATTCTACCCTTTTTTGGTTGCTTTTTTCATTTTCCTTGTCCTCATTTTCCCTTACAGCTCAGCTATGTTGGTTTCCGGCATCATTGCTCCCGCCAATATGCAGGAACATTCCCTACCCAGAGAGATGTAATGGATACATATTCATGTTAGAGATGAGTACTTCCTATGGAGCAAATGGTTTTGCTTGGACAATTCTCAGCATCGTTGGTGGTACCGTGCTATGCACCTTTCGCGCTGGGTACCACTATGAACCTGCTCCAGGCACTGATTGACACCACATTCGTCTCGTCCGAGTGCCATTTTACCAACAGAAGTTATAATGAACCAAAAATGGCACAAAAAGGACTCGAAACCGCACAGAAAAAAATGACCCGAAAACAAAACACCTCTAGACACTTCTGAGTATCAAAAGCGGCTATCAGTGAGTAGTCAACGCCAGTCAGCGTTTACCTCTATGAAATATATTGCAATATTTTACGGATGAAACACAGTAAAAACATAAAAATAAACGAATATACTGTGAAATATCCTCGGATATATCATTTCAACTTGGCAAAATGAATAAAAAAACAAGAGCAATTTATGAAGCTAAACCGTGCGAGAGGTACGTGCAAAAATTTGCGTTTGGCCCACCATAGTCTGCTCACCGATCCCCTCCAAACTCATAAGGTATTTCACGTGAGTAATGGAGGATTTGATTCGATTTCGAAGGGGTAGTTCATCATCTATATATATATATATATAGCAAATATAGCGTGAACTGAAAGGCTTTGGAAGCACTGGACAGCTGTTTTGACCTGGTTGAGTGTCTTCAGCAGTGCGAATCCATCGAACCAACTGGGGATCGAACCCGGGGCCTCAAAAGCAGAACGCAAGCAGGCTACCCACTCGGCCACCGGTCAGCTGGTCAGATCGTATGGATGTACGAGAGAGTTTCCGAAAAATGAACATGTGAAAGATGAGGTGTGTGTGAGTAATGGAGGATTTGATTCAATTTCAAAAGAATTTGTGGTGTATACAGTCTGGGCTAGTGCTGAGATGAGCGATGCCCGTGGCCCGCAATAAACTCGCAAACGTAGGGTATTTTGCTGTTAATGTAAAATTGTTTTGAAATCGCGTCTGTAAAAGTGATGTTCGATGAGTATTGTGTACGATCATTATATCAGACAACGTTGAGAAATGTCTATCAAGGAAAAAACGATTTCTTAATGTATACTCCTTTTTTAACCTTCTGATTGATACAAGGGATAATTTCATGATCGAACTTATATAGTTGCCGCCTAGTAGGCCCAATCTCAGAATGATTGAAAAGCTGTATACTTTGTCTAACAGAAAAGAGAATCGATCACCTCCACTTGTAGTAGTCACAGCTAGGTTCCTAATAGTAATCGCACAACCAAATTCCACATATCGAACTTGGTAGACTCGTCGCATAAAAACTGGGCAGTGTAATAAAGAATCACGAAGAACAAATGAATTTTGGCCTGCGTGATGTTAATCTTCCGCACATTAAGTGGCATGTGTGTGTTGCGAGCCAATAAAGTTTGCATCTCGCTGGAATAATTAAACTTTGTTATCTCACTTTTGACCTTAGATGACCACGTTTCTTGACTGTTTTATAGAAGAAATACGATCTTTTTGTCTGTACGTAGTCCAAAGAAGTGTGACGTGCATTGTGAGATTCCACCATCGTGCAGCTGTAACCTCTTCAGATGTAATAACTGGTCAACAGCGAAATGTTTAGCTAGCTTTTAGTAGATCTGTTTAATAATGGATCGTGAATTGATGAATACTAATTTGGAAAATATCTAACCACAATAATGAACACGAATTTACCATGGAACAATCTACTTGTTACATTTAGACAGCATATTATCATACTGAATAGAAGAAAGCTGTTTTCAATCGATTATAATGTATCGAGTACACTCTATTTAAAAAGGATTCCGCGCACACACATCGTTTTGTTCCATCGGATTCAATCATTGATCCCCATCTTCGGATACATGTTTTGAGGTGTGTAGATTATCCTCGAAAACGAAAACTGGAATTGGTGTAGATGGGTGAAATTGTGCTGAATGCTTTTGTGTGTGAACTGGCGCCGATAGAACAAGTGGCAATTTGACTATTCTAACAGACCTCTCTCACACCCATTCACAAAGTACTCCGTAAAACAAACATGGTTGAACGCTCATTCTTCACTAATTCCGTTTAGGGGGTTCAGACGGTTGATCGGGTGGTGAGAGCATTCTTTAATTCGGCTCTGTGAGCAAGTCACATCTGATACGCACTACATCTCATTGAATTGCTGTTCACACCGTCAGTCAGTCAGTCAGTCAGTCAGCCAGTCATTCAGTTTTCAATCAAAGGTGACATTTTAAAATCGACTAGGAAGGAATTCAAACTATTTCCTCGACTGCCCATCACACGATTTCAATCACCTGAATGCTTCCATTTGTTTCCTGTCGTCAGTTACGTTGATCATTAAAAGTACCACGGGAACCTGTTTTTGATTTTATCAATGAATAATTTATAAACATTGAATAAAGTGTATTGGTTTTTACGTAGTTTTAATTAATGTCTATTTCATGATATGTGAATGGGCACTGTGACAAAATAAAACAAGCATTTATTAAACAACCAGTCATTGAGTACGACAGTAGATGGACTGATTCCCGTAGAAGTACTCAAGGAAAAGCGATGTTCTCTTTGGTCTCAAATTGGTCAACTAGAGAGAAAGGTTAAAATCAAACTTATTGATCCTCCACTGCTAGCATTTGGTGATCGACATGTTGCTTCATTCGAGAGTGCTTTAAGAGTTGTTGTTCGCGGTAGATGGTGAATCTGAGTTGCTCATTCGCCCCATCCACGCATGACTCTTGAATGTTTGATGAACCCATCTTGGACAGTAGCTTACCTAGTGCCTAGCAAAACGCTTACCAATATGTATCTCCCCCAAAAATGACTAACCGGAATCTCGCGTGTTCATATTACGATGCCGTTGAACGTCAAAAGTCACTCACATACACCGCTATCTTTTACGAATAACAAAATCTGGAATATGCAACATTGTTTTTGTCACTTTTCGGGTTTATCAATCATTTGATCATTATCCATACTCAAATTAGTTGTACATTCTGAGTTTCACTTACTCAATGATTTTGCCATTTACCCAGTCAATAATACCATCGAGGAGGTGAACTAGCCAAGCAACCGGTAATGATCACTTGATCATTCGGATGTCGTCCTGGTTCTAGCAGTTTCACATTCATAACGATGATTGGAGATTTGGTTGGATTATACGTTGAATTGCCGGGAATAAAAAGCGAAATAAACGGGAACTGAAGCGCTGTGAATTACTGCATAGCTGCCTCGATCTTGATAGCTCGTATCAATAGTACATAACTTCATCAACACAACTGAGGACCACGAATTTGGGACCTCACATTAAGCAGCTGAGCATATTACTCCCTACATTTTTAGTTCGTATTTCCTTTTTTTCATGTTTGATGCAATTCATCATGTTAGCTCGCGTTTGCCCGTGTTTGAGAAGCTCAAAAATACACATATCTTCATTGTTTAGGACTGCTCTCGGTCACTGTTTTCCCTCTTCTGTGTAAAATAAAGCACGGACAAATTGAAAAGATTTCAATGCTTGCCACAACTGCAAAATGTTGGGGTCAAACAACGGAGACTTTTATTATCAATGTTGACATTAATGCTTTTAATTCATTTCTTAATTTGACTTTGTTGAGGTCTGCTCGGACTCAAGTTTATACTCGTGTGAAACAGATCACAGGAATAAAATAAGAATGCAAACAATGTTCGTAGAGATTTTTGCCGTACATGCTTTCCTGTTCGTGGGTAGGTAGATACATATTTGCAGCTGGGGTTTGTAGTGATAGTAGGTTTCCACACGAATACAATTATACGGGTAACACAGCATAGATGCGCTGATGCGTTACGGCCGCACGCCCACGCCACTGTTCGCACTGACCATCAGATTTTGTTCACTCGAAAGCTTTCTGTTCATTGGAACAATAAATATGATAAACTTCTCCCTTTTATACAGGATGAATTCTGCATCAAAATGTACCAAATTCGTCCTCAGACCGATAGAGGAGGAAAGTGATGCTTCCTCGCCGACGTCATCAATTGGTATTATTAGTTGGAACTTTCGTTTTTTCACTCTCAGGTGATTGTTTTAAATGTGTGAGCATTATATTAGGTTGAAGAATATTTGTCAACTCTTACGTAAGAAACAAAACGCCACACAAACTATTACTATATGGTAAGCTTGATACATATGCACACGATCGCACGCGCGCGCGCACGTATACGCATAAATATATCCATTCACAGGTGCCAGTTGTTCACATGTGCTAATCTCCATTGTCCGTGACACCGGGATCGTGCGTGCATTTGTTTTTCTGTGTCTAAATCTATAAGTCCGCACATTTAGTTACATATATAGACGCGCACACACACACACACACACAAGCACGCTTCAACTCGGACAATGAAAACAAAATTGTCTGATGCAAACCTCAGGCCAAAATTTGTTACATTTCAGGAAATGAATACACAACTCCATTGGAAACATGCATACACCCACACACACACACAAAAACAGTAAAAAAACAGATGGGTATAACGGTCCATTAGAGCGTTTCCCGAGCTCACGTCAAACGGGGAAAGTTACCTACATTGTAGTCAAACACATTTCATTTCAGTCCTTAGTTTAACCGTCCGCCATTCCCGCCTTCATGGAACACTTAATCGAATAGTATCAGTGTATGAACGATAATTTCGCGGAGTAGAGCAAAACAAAAAACTAGAAAAGCTTACAGAATGAATGCAAAAAGAGGATACTTACTACTATCCCAACAGTAGAAATGTACTTTGAAGTTGATTCAGTTCCTGTTTACACGGAGGATTTGGGGATAAACGTATGTATCTTACATATTTATGGAGAATTCAGGCCTCATGTTCTCAAACCATGATAACCATCAAAGACGAACTTTCGATCGTGAGTTCCAGTTCTATACCCTCAATGGCCTGAAAGATGAATGCTTTCCTACTGCAGAAGACAGAAAAGAAGAAAATTATGATACCATACATTGCGAATGAGAGACTTACTAAGAGAGACAGGGCAGGAGGACAATAAAACAATCACTGTTTGGGATATTTCACTTCGTCAGGTACTGTCGGTTTCGGTCAAATGGTTACTTAATCTCTTCTGAGCCTAAGTTCCTTGAGACTCAATTTGGTAATACCACGGTTCAAAATTCTGTTTCTTTTCTCCTTTAATTTTTACTTCCTTTTATTGAATAAATAATATTACAATTATTGGGAAGGGGAAGACGGCCAATCAAAGGGCTCCTATACAACAGAATGTATATCATGCGGTGGTGGTGGGATTCGAACACATCCTCCGGAATGGTAATTTAATGACCTTCACCACTCGGTCACCATCAAATCCTATATTTTTTACGAGCCTTGCGCATTGAGACAAGCGATGCACATGCATCTATCCCTCTTAAATAACCAAGTGAAAAACAGTTCAGTAACAAATGGTGAGTCAAAAATATATTCTCGTCAAAGTCACAGTTGTCAATTACAAATGTATTTATTTTCCTCTGTGTACAGAACTGAAAACCGCCAATGGTGATACTGGTAAATAGCCAAGTTAGTTTAAAGTGATAAGCATTTCTAATTTAGTTGCCTCAAATTTTACCTGGATTGTTGCCAGGGCAGAATATTGTCTACAGTTGAGCTAGTTATACATATATATATATCTGTTTTACAGCAGCCCTTTGAATGACCACCTCCCCTGTCCTGAAATTTGTATCTCCTTTTATACTCAATAAAACGAAGCAAAAATGAAAAAAAACCAAAACAATCGTATTGCCAAATAAAACTAGCCGAATGATGGGGAGAGTCGGGCGTTTGTGGTGAGATTGGAACACGCCTTCTCCTGGCTGGTAATGTGGTGAAGTTACCACCGAGCCACCACCGTTCGAAACTGGCTCACATTCACCAGTTTTGAATGTGATACCTTAACCTTGGTTCAACCGAATTACATTTTCTGTTGGAAGTGTTTACTAGGACTATATGATCTTCAGCGATAAACATTATTAATTTCAGAGTTCATACGCAAAAAAGTACGTTTGAAAACATTCCGATTTTTGAACTTGAAATTTCTTATAAAATTCCGTAACTGTCGTAGAATTTATGGTATATTTTGACGGCCCTCCTCACTTTATTTCAATGGCAGTCGGTTTGATAGAAAATATCTTATTCCGTTCTAGATATATGGTCAAACCGTCAATTTTAGTTGTTCAGTAATTGAAGGGTAGAATTTTCTTTGATACCTCTGTGGTAACAACACAGAGATGGAAAATAATCTGCAAGCTTTGCACAACCTGAATGCGAATCTGGCCAAAACCGATGCCTCTGTCGATCGAGCATGATCGATCGGTGTCCCAGTGCGGCCACTTGATCTGTAGCTTATGAATTATGCTGCGGCATCATGCGACGGACGTGAGCAATGTCTCAAGCTTTGATCGCGCACGATCCGTTGGTGTCAGCGTGGCATAACCCGATATGACTTTTCAAGGGGATTGAGACGAACACAAACATGCTGAGAAGTCTGTGCTGCATGGTGGCCTTAAAAGTGCACGAACCTGTCAGATCTGATGTTGACAACGAGAAAGCTTGAAATGACGCTCAGACAACTTGAAATGATACTAAGAAAGTTTGAAATGGTATTCAGATAACTTGAATTACCAAAGGTATAGCCTATGCTCAAAGCAAAGTATCTGGTAGTGGAAACACCTGGAGTTCTTTCACTACCTTCCTGGAAGGTTTTAACCTTTAAACGGTTTATCATGTAGACGATGACATTGTTCAATTCCATTCCTGTCTGTATGCATGTGTGCCAACCGTCATTTTCCGTGATGAAATCCACAGAAACTTATGGGAAAACAGAAGTGACTAACCAACGCTAGTCATCTCTGATCAAAGTCAAAACGGCACTGAAGTTCCAGCCTGAAATGGCAGGTTGTCATTCAGGAATCAGTTGGGTCTTACAACCTAAATCCAGAGCCTGATTAAATAGTCCTTAATAATTTTTCATTTAAATTACTATAATTGGTTGCTGTTTTACTTAACTCAATTTTGCAGTTTGAATTTTCGTTTCTTTTGTTAAGCTAATTCATTATTTTCATTTATTATTCGGAATTATCTTTTAATCTTTGGCGTGCAAATGTCATGTTTCTGAATGAAGATAACAGAGATATTCTGCACCAATTGTAATTCAATCACTATTTCTGTACAGCCCTCTTGATGTTACATGTACAATCCAGTTGGCCCTCGATAGAGACCTTTAATTTGATCTGCTTGCTGAGAAAAAATTACGATTCTTAGCAAACGTTTTTTTATAGAACCGTGCATGCGGTCACGGAACCTTTTATCAGGCTTGCCAAACAACCGTCAGACACCATTACTGTGCTGTCATTATATCGATGTACGTGATATGCCCCCTCCCCCAAAGGTGCTGTGAGTCCATACTGATGAACATGACGAGCAAGAAGCAGTCACGTGACCAAAGAAAGAAAAGTTCTCATGATTCTAACTTCATTGCATCAAATACATCACATTGGGCTGCACCGTTGACTGTACGCAAGTTCCAACCGAATGATCGGTTCAACAGCTATCATTCGAACGGTCAATCATTCCATTGCGATGAATTCTGCATGTCTCTTTGCTTATGCTGTGGCTAGACCTGTCACTTGATCAAGTAAGTCGGAATTCTGCAGTGTGTTTGCCATTGCACTATTCTTTTTTGGTAAACTTCAAACTATTCCCGATTTTGTGGATATCTTGATGGCATTTAAGGTAGTTTTCCTACTTTTCACTAGTTTTTATTTCTAGGTGAAGCTTCCTTTACTTTCAATCATTTTTAAAAACAACCATTTTATCCTACCACCCAGACATCACAGTTTGCGTATGTTTGTTTTCTTGTGCAGCTCATATTTCTTGGCAGTTCATCAGTTCCCCTTCTTCGTTTTGCATGTGACAAAATGGTGCAGTTGCCGACAAAGAGCTCCAGATAGCTCTGCATTGTGACCCATCGGTAGTCAGTATCTGGGACTCCAGTTGCCAGCCTTCGGATTGAGAATCAAAACAGTAGCCAAAGGATCGATGCATATCTTCATCAAATTCCACTGTTCTTCGCACAGGTCATGTGAGTTGTGCGTATGATGGTTGTTCCATTGCATCTAAAAGTAATGCAACTAAAATGAACTCAAGTTAATGGTGAGTGGAATTAGGTTATTGTAATAGGCTGCAAAGTAGGCAAATCAAACACTTCGTGTATACATTAGGAAGCTTCTAATGTGCACACCCGATTATTTTAAAACTACGGGCCATCCAACCCAGGTAGCGATTGTTGTATAACTAGTGATTATTCGCAAACTATTCGATATCATTGGTTTTAGATTCAGTCATGTAGTTGTGCATTGAATTCGGCAGTAAGAAGCAAAGATTCGCTGACATTGTATACATAATAGACTGCTCGAAATAGTTTATCCGGTGGAACTGAATCGGTCCGGATACCTGAACCAGACAAGAAATCAGAAGAAGAAAGCCAATCAGGAAAAAAACAAGTATGGGGCTATTTGGGTCAGATAGTCCGCAAAATAAGAGAGACATTATTTGCGACGTTCGAAACGATATGCGCGACTACAGTTTACTGACACTGTATGTGAGTAAACAAAGATTTGATATTTATACAGACAATTGATCAACCTTGAGTAGGGAGCATCTGAAGGTTTTGAAAACGGCCAGCTCAATTCTTTCAGTTGGTCACTGAATAGACATACTGGGAATACGACTACCAGTTCAAACAACACGTGACTCACTTTGACTTAAGTCAAGTTGGTAGAATCTAAACTAAAAACACATGAATTTGAACGATAAGCACTGTTATACAGTATTCTTGAGTACACAGAGAAAAATAACTAAGCATCAATCATAGACTTCTTTTGACTATTGTGCTGATAGTTAGTAAGAGTGGGAAACTCGTTAAATCATTTTTCGCCCATGAACTATTGTCAAAATTGTTTCAGTTCAAGTACGGGGTGCATTGCACGATTCAGTGAAGAAATTCTATGCTGGAGTATAGATCTTCCGTTTAACTGAGACAGGTGTTCGGCTCCTAGTTCTCTTAAAACTAATAGCTGCTTTAAACATATTCGGCTTCGAAAATCTCATTGTGAATATGTAAAATACATACACCAGAGACGCAAATAAGAAACTTGAAGTTACACTATTTATTGTTTCGTTTACGTAAAATCATCGGAATCTACGCAAATCAACTTCCGTCCACAGGAAACAAAAGAGTTTTACACAGACAACAGTGGAAGGAATAGGCTCAATCACGCTCTTTGGACGGTGACGCAGTTCGGTCGCGTAACAGACTGGAGGATAGGGAACAAGTAAAATGCGAAAAACCAGCCCTTTTGTTCATTATCATCAGTTGCTGGCAGGAGCGAGCACGAATGACGACTATGAGTGAGGTACACGACGACACCTGAAAGACGTTTCAGATCGTGACAAAAGTGAATGGAAATTAAATTTACCGTTCAGTTTTTTATCAGACCGCACAGAATAGGAGGAGGGTTTTTATTGTGCACCTGTGAATTCCTGATGTGTGTATGCATGTGATGACGACGATGGCGACAACAATAACAGCAGTGTCACTTTTTACAATTGTCTGAATCTGTGTGCAACTTGTTCCATAGGCACCTTACTTCGCACAATGGTGGCACTATCCATATGGTTTCCTAAGCGAATATGAGAACAGCGTACAGTTTGATAGGAAAAACAAACCAAAAATCTTTGTAAATCATTAAAATGCTGAGTCAAATAAAGCTGTGTTCTAACATTCTAAGCCAAAAATTGTTTGCTTATCCCTAGGCACATAAACGTTCAATTTATCTATTTTATAGTTTGCGGTATCGTTCGCACTAATATTTCATTGCATTTGGACTGATTCATATCTTGCCTACAGGGCTTATGATGCTACGTTCCTTGTCTTCTTTAAGCAGGGAGGAGCTATTCTGATTATTCTGAAAAAGAACTGATTCAGTTGATGATCAGCTGTTTGCGCTAGAAAATTATGTCCTGCTCCAATCGAATTATTCCAAACTCTTTACACTGTGATTCAAGGACTATGTCTGAACGTTCACCCGCGTATAATCCTCACTAAGACCATCCCACTGGTCTCAGAGCGAACTTTGAACAGTTGAGGGAACTGGCGGTTGAAGCGGTTTACGCCGCTAACAAAGATTCACTGATGGACTTTCACTGGCTATTCATAAGTATCTGTGTATGATTTGCAAAACAAACACTTTACCACGTAAAGCCATCGTTTCTATGCCTTTAGTTTATTCGCTCCGGCTCAGATTTTATTTCTTCTTGAGGCACCAAACCCGGGTCGCTTTGACTGTGTTAAGAGTAAGCTTGGTTTTGATATTTTGGGAGCCGATGGTTTATTCTAATATGTAGCATTATTTTAGTCAGTACTTTTCGAATGCATTTAATTGTGATGGAAATGTTTGTATTAATTCAAACATTCACTATCTAAGTCTCGTTTGAAATATAATTTTCCCTATTTTGACTCACGAGACCCCATGCGTTACGTATATGCAGCTACTTTTTTATATAATTGTCATTAATGTGTTTCAAACTATAGAATTCCAGTTTGATATTTGATGAAAGGCTGGTTCGTTGCCACCATTCGCAACTTGAATTCCTTACAGGCTATTGATCATACTACTATTCCTTTATCAATGTGAATTTGAACCATGCTGTCATGATCATGCGCGTAATATCAATGTTTTGATCCCACAATACTTTGCTTTCTCTCCGTGCACACAAGTTTATCACGCGTCCAGATGATGGTCTATATCGTCACGATTTCAGATGTTCCGGTGTCAACTCAATTAATCTTGTTATTGTGTGGGCGACATCTTGCACCTCTGACACCATGGACTTGTCCAAGTGACGGGCGAGTAAGCCGCCATGACGATTGTAGACTCGCATAGTGACATAATAAAAAAGGATACAACAATGAACCCCACCCAGTAATGAAAACGACTGTAATCTAACCTCCTCAAGATAGTGACTGAAAGAGCGCAGGCATTTGGACCAAGCGACTATATTTACCTGCTAAGGAGTGGATGGCATTATGTTCCATGGGTTAAGTTGCAGTAAAGACACTGAGTTCCGTTTTGTGTGCACTCAGAGGTCTAACGTTTTACCGCATCATATGGATACTGTACAGGTATTAACAGGACAACTCAACCTAATCCGGAAATATTTTTCATTGAATCCGTAAATTTAAAAAGGAATAGTGTATTTCCTCATGTTTGCAATAATTCAGTTTTATTATTATTTTTTCATTTCGGAGAATAGAACCAACAAATTAATGAATCGCTAACCCACCCATCCAAGTCTTAAAACAGTGGTAATATGTACTGTAATAATCCTGTCTATGTGATACACAACAAAGGTTCAATTCACAGTCGGAAAAGGGGTTGCGAGTGATTGAAGGCCGCAATAAAACCAATGACAACGACAAAATAGCAGACGGACTACCTATTTCACTTGCCCAGGACCGCCCCATATATATATATTTGGTGGTCCTTTGCCCAATTAAGAATATATGTATATATATCAGTGTTTCAGAAATTAAGCAATCCATAAAAATGGAAATTTTGTCATTAAGTAGAGTGAAATTTGTGTTGTGAAATATACTCGATTTTCTGCCAAACTTACTTTGGGGAACCAAGTACGCTCACAAACCGTTTTCGGTATGATGCGCGTACTTGTTGTGATCTCTTTGGTAAACAATAAACTGTTTTTCCAAGTTACCCCTGAGTGACACTAAATGAGACCGATTGATCAACGGAAAGAGGACTGAGGAGGAAGACGTTTGTGGGGATACGCGTATGCACTGACGTGTTGGGAAACCGCGAACAGGCAAACACGTCTGACCAGCAGAAAACCACATGGTCAATTAGCAATCAACCGAGCGGACATGAAATGTCATCGATTCCCGCCTGTTCTTTTTGGGACACACGCGGTCCGCGCGATTGCTCTCAAACAGTAGTCCAGGCTCGACAACATGTTGAAAAACGACATTAATTGGACCAGGGGACAAGGTGAAATAATTGAAGGTGGCCGTTTTTTCTTGTTGTTGTTGTCGTCGTCATTAACATCGTTTTAGCGATGGTCTGACAAATGGCGGATAATGAAGTGGGAAAGTTGTTGATGAAGCAACAGGCCCAGTATAGTCTTCGCTTCGTACATAAATGTTTGCTCGGTGACGGAAAAAAATGAGAATGTATGTGTATTGAGAAAAATGGGACCGTTTTAAAAGTTTTATCTACTTTTATAAACAATTAGTCCATAAAAGTGATAGAAGGATAAAAAATGAACAGAATTATGTTATGTCTTTATTGTGGATCGTTTAAGTAAACCATGTTCAATTCTTTTGTGAATCCTACTGTTAATTGAAGAAAGAAAATGTGCTACGGAAGGCACGAAAGAATAAACTACAAATATTTACAATTGAAAAACGACACTTTGGGCACTGATTATTTTTGTAATAGTTGAGAACATTTTACTTTTTCGCTAAGAAAAGAGTTTTCCTCTGTCATCGGATTATATCGTGAATGACTGGTGTGAACTTCCGTCACCCCTTTGGAGTGATCGCGAAACGCTCAGTTCTCATTATTTCATTTTCATTTTTACTTCCTTTTATTGAATTTAGAAATGTTCAATTTTTATTGCAAACTTGATGTGAAAGAATGATGATCAGCTAAGATGTGCATGTAGTTTATCAAATGTCAGAATGAATACACTAGTCCTGTTAGTTTCATTCCGCATATAAACCAGTGGATAAAAAATTGATTCCCATATCATTTCATCAACGCACATTGTCGAACTGAAGTTGGCCAAGCAATGAAACTACCCTGAACGAATATTTAAGTCACTCCCTCTCTCACACACCTTGTGTAATGCTCAGCTATGTTTGTGGGCGAATTCATGAAGAATATGGCACATCCTCCGTCCCGGATTTCCAACTCTAATACCTATGGTTAGCTAAGCGCCACCTGTAGAAAAAACGTGATGGCATTGGCTTTATTTATATAGGCGACCAATCAGAGAGATCATGTGCTTGCTGAAAACTTATTACGTTCTCGAAAATCACCGTTGATTGAACGCGAGTGATTATTCAACGTTCATTTAGTCACCACCTAAGTCGTCGTCATCCTATGCGCCACTTGGTGACTGGTACGGTGGTGCGAAGGTTAGCCGATCGTATACTTGTATTACCCTTACGACTGCCAACAGACAGTCGATTGTGAGGATTATGAAACCAAACCTGACTTGATACATTATGGTCGCAGCTGGAAAATGTAGGCTCTATTGTATACTGAAAACTGCTTTAGGTTTCCCCCTTCACTTTCGATCTATTCAGCCTGTTTGGGTACCCCTGCGCTACTGTTTGAACCCAATGATAGAAATATATGACCGGATTGACCACTTTTAATGGTTATCACATGAAGGATAGTAGCTACCGGGGACGAAATGTCAAACCTATATGCGTTGTTTTAATTGTTCACATACTGATTATGCTGTTTGACACGTCAAATAGACAACGATGGCGCATTCAACCACTTGGGCTAGGTATTATCTTGAGTTTAAAAGAGAAAACCATATCGCATACTGCACGATCATGTCTAGGAAGATTTCACCGCATCTTAATATGATATACACTGCGGGAAACGTAACGTTTATATAAGGCTTTCGCATGGCAGAAAAGAAAAGTAAAATGCATTAAAACAGACTAAGGAAAAGTTCGTTTCTGCGGTTCGTTTTTCTGCAATATGAACAGAAATTCTGCAGTATTACGATGCGGTCTTTTCTTTTGAAATTGATCTCGGGGAAAATCTTGCTTCAATAACTTGATTGTTATACCTTGAGACAACTAAGGATAAATTCGGTCTGGGTGAAAGACCAATAGCTAAGCAGCAGTGGAGATCTTGCGCTGTGCACGATATCTGGCCGGTCTGGATGAGTTGAAAGTTTGTTTCTTAGGGCTCACCAAGGTTATTGGGGAGTGTAGTAATGCCGGTTGCAGGGTACACCTTATACAATTCTGAGTCCGGTGAAATCGACCTGTAGCAATGTTTACCGGAAGGAGGCATACGAGAATCCCATCAAACGTCACTAGTGAAAATACTGTTTGCGAGTTCTACGAAGCAGATGGTGATCTGATCAAGCTGTCTATTGCATCTTTCATTTTTTTATTGAAAACTCGAATCTATCTCATAAACCTACATGAAAGACAGGACTTGGTGCGAAGATTTAGACTGGAAAAAGCCGGTGGTATTCGGTGCTGTTGGGCAAACAACTGACCAAACATCTCTAAAGACGATATCAGAACAAACGCAACATTCCTTAATTCTAATCAATCCCTATGGCTTCATTGGAATGAGTCCGGTGTTCAAATCCCGGATGGGTCGGTAAATAATCACCACTGCTTGGATCGAATAAGAGCAAAACTTGAATTTGGTGCATTCTGCGTGGTTGACAATGCGAGCGTACTGCATGAAGATGAAAATATACGA
>UZAN01040003.1:0-14662 GCA_900618425.1 Echinostoma caproni | reverse complement strand
TAACCAAAAGTAAGGGTCTTGATTGGTTTACTTCTAACTCCATTTAAAGTCTCTTTGGAACAGTGATTTCGTAAAAATAATGACTATCTTTTTTGTGGCAATGTTTTCCTTATTGTTTTAACTGTTCTATCTCACGTACGATGTAGTTTTATTAATTTACCGTGATTATTATGGATTTTTGTATTCACTCTCTCAATCAAAGTTTCACCGATGGAGCTTATATATGTTGGTGGGGGAATGGGTAGTCACTGGGGCACACCTGATGAACGCAGAGATTACACAAGCATTAAGACACACATTTACCCAGCTAAACCAGCAGTCTGCAGTGAAGCCAAACAAGCAGTCTGGGAGAACTAAAGCTCAGCAACCTGTCATTGTAATCCAATATTGTACCAACGATCATGTTGCGACGTTTGATTCGCGTGCATGTCATAAATACAAAGACTGTGCTTGATGAGATAGTGCTGTTCGCGACAGGTTTACCTAAAATACTGCATACATAACGTACTTAAATATATGTAGGAAAGGGCATGTGAAAAAAGGATTATACTAGGGTATTAGGAAGCCATACGATTGTCTAGCCTAGTCAAAATGTTCAGGTCGCGTGTGTGAACTGATAACTGAGTGAAGAGTCAACTTAGCCCAGGTAATATGTTTTATTTTGATTATACAACTGTTTTGGTGCAGGACACAACATAACCGGAGAGGGTTTACAGAACGTAAATCAATGAGACCTAGAAGGACAGACATAGAAAATTTGACTCAATATTCTTAATTTTCTTCCCAGACGAAAAAAGTTGTATAGCGTTATGTATCTCTCTCTCATGTTGCACAGTTTCTTGAAATTGTTTCATTTTAGCAATCCATAGTAAACACGTTTCAGATAAAAGAAAACTGTTTCCGGGCTACATATATTTCCAAAGTATTTCATGTATGAATCTATCAAGATTCATGTTTTATTGTTGTACAAAGAACACTATGCTGATTCATCACCATAATCCTGGTAACAACTGGGACGTCATCTATCAAGAATGGGTTTGTTGCAGTGTAAGCATCACTTACAGAAAACGATATCTTATGACACACGCACACACAGTGTGGCAGCTAGACGCGTCAAATGCACACAGTTATTCACGGATTGAATGAACTTCCGAACTGGGACTGCTTATCTGATTCGTGTCGATCCTGATCGAGCTCACTTGAGCTATGACGTATTTGCTCGGCTATTATAATACGAACTCAGGCTGATCGCATGTTAATTGTACAGGATTCACTATGATTGCGTCCACTCTTGTAGCTAACATGATACAAGCATTTGAACGAGGTTCTTCTCTTCCATACGAATACACATTTTCATTATTTAAGAAGGCTGTTCGAATTGGAACGTCACTGTAGAGCAGGATTATAAGCATTAGTATTTTCCCTCTGTTACTTTACATTTGAGCTCTTTGCAACATTCGATAGGAATAGGTGAGTTGGGTTGCCAGGAGGTGAGATTTCAACACGCGCACTAGATCGCCGTCGTTCAAAGTGAATCAGATTGCTTCATTGACATGGACGAGTAAATTGAATGTGATGTACTCTTTCATGCAGTACACAACAAACATGAATGCAAGTGGCGGAGAAACAGAGAAATTCATTGTGTGAATTCAAAGGAATTAGTATTAAACCTAATACCGCGTTGATGAAAACGAGTTCCAGATTGAAAATACTGATTACTATACAAAATCTTCTATTATGCATGGTTTGAAAATAGGATACAATAGCTTCTTGCTAACGCGTTTCTGTCAACTGCAATGGCGACACCATTGTTTTTCCCTGTTACTCCCTTCCCGCCCAAAAACTCCGGCGAACTAGCTTTATACCAAAACCTCTAATGCGAAATATCAAATTCGTTTGACAAACAGAAAAAGGATCACTCAAATGTATAATCGAAAAATGGAGTAAAAACTGCACGTTCTCGGACACAAAACTTTATTCATTCCAAGTTCTGCCTGACTTCCATAAAACAGTCTATTCTATCCGTTCCCCTTGGGTAGTTCCCTCATACGATTGTTCTCTAGAACAATAAATAAAACCCCTGATATAGCATCCAACTAATTTCAGTCTGCCATGGCCCAATAGCAAACTAACCTATTGTGACCAAAATATTTGCATTGTCAGTCCATCATTCTTAATCGTTGTTCTATTGACGTGTCAAACCACATGAAGACCCATCAGAATAGCCACCACTAATTTACAACGATCTCCGGTACTGTTCCCTAAGTGACCATCCCCGAGTGTGTCGATCATACGGAGGCAATATGGTTTCAGACCGTTCTACCTTCTTCCGTCCCAACCTCACCCCAATCCGATTCTGCACAAACGCAAACACAAACACAAGCACAATAACTCGGTTGCCAGTCAGAAATCAGTATTGAGATTTCTCTTTCGTAACAGAACAATGCACGCATACATCCTGATTGACACATGTAGCGTCCACTTGATGCGGTTTATCTCTGTTATTTTCCCTCCGTCTTCTCTTGCTCTAGTGGCCAGACGCCCCCCGCCTTCCATCCAGATTTTTCAGTGAGCATTATTTATGGAAAAATGATTGTGGCAATTGTGTAAACCAATACTGATCCTTTCATCCGGTTTGGCTAGTTGTAATTCGTGCCAAATTTGTTCACCGCAATTTGGGATGATCGAATTCCGAACCGGGAGATTACCACGACTCATTTTATGCCGCTGTTTCAAATCACTATTGAATTTAGATGAGGGAAATTTTCGTCCTTTTTTCTGAATGGTCTAAAAGCTTTAGTCAAATTATCTCTCGATTCGTTTTACATGTATCTCAATGAATCTGATGATATTCCACACGCAGTGAGTCATATTAATGACAAAGTATGTCTCCACAAGTAACCGCTAACCACGTTTCCCCATACAACCGGTCCGTTTAGATCTCTGCAGGTGAATGCTTGCCCTGTGATTTAATGGCACCTAAGAGGTGGCCAACTGTCATTGTTCAATCCAGCGTGGTCTTCGTTATCCTCTGACGAAGAGGGACTCACCTTGGTCCAAGTCAAGCTGATTGTTTTCGACTGAATTTGTCGATAAACAAGTGATTTTTCTAGAAGCAAACAATTTTTTTTAAACGAAAGTTCTGATTGGCCAGTCACCCTCCATTATCTCTCACTTTAAAATTATGATCCATGGAAGGCTTGTTCATGATTTTAATTCCATTATCCTGTCCCATTCCACAAGAGATTCATAGTATTTTTTCCAGTTTTTACTTCAAAATAAACCTTAGTTTGTTTTACTACCGCATTGGTATTAGGGTTGTTGATGCATCCAGAGATATTTATCTCACCGAAGCTACTGAACTTTTCACAGTTTAAACATAAACTTCAATCCGCCAAACAACAATTTGAACAACTGAAAAAGCCTGTAGGGATGACTCCTTATAATATGAGTGAACCGGAGCGTCAAATTTCGTTCTTTTACCATTTTTTACGTCAGGCGGGTTGGGGGAGGGATATCCACGAAGCTCTTTTGACTGTGATGATCGGTACTTAAAGTAAGGCTGATCAAAACTGATGCACATATGGCCGTAGGAGAGGTTGCTGAAACTGTTTACGTATAGAGTGGTGTAGTTCGCAAACGTGTTGTAAAACTGGGGTTGGGAAATGACAATGGGTTCTACCTATATCGTATTAGATTAATCGAACACATCCAATCAATATTTACGATTTTCGTTTTAAACACAACCAGAATAGCATGTTATTGAAACCAGTGATTGTTGGAAAGAAAAAGCGAGTGGTTTATGATAATGCCATTCATTTGATCTTGGTCAAAGTGTGATGCACTTACTCCATCGACTTCAAAATGGGATATCCACCAGAAGAAGATTAGGCTTTTCATTTGTTATGAACACATGAGAGTGGTATATACTTTGAGATACCTTCAAGGAACTAAACATTCATTTCCAATACCCAATATCAACAACAGATGAAACTAGATAAACAGGTTGCAGGTAAAATTAAAACATTGGCTCACCGTAGAGAAATGGTGTTCCATTACAACAATGCCGAATAGAAAACAATTTATTTCGACCATTGTTAAGTTCTTTAGATACTCACACTTTCACTGATGATGCTGGAGCTGTTGCAAAGTTTCACCTTGTTCATTTTTATACCGATAATTTCCGGGAGTTCTACGGACACAAGTCAATGAACAAAATAGTAAAACTATTGTTGAATAAACTTCGTTGCATAAAAATGTATTTTATCCATGTCCGGAAAAAAATAGATCACTGAATGAGCAACCTAAGGCATTCGCCGTAATGAGAGAGTTGAAATTTAATGTTCTAGTAACCCCTTTTTCTTTAACTTCATAATGATTTTAGCCAAATTGCAATCCAAGATAGATGCACAACTCCAGTCTTTATTTACAGTTAACTTTTAGCTCGCTGACGGGCATTCTGTGCATATATCTTTCGCGGTGACCACTGATTCCAAACACGGTTCGCTCTATATCTTGAGCATGCCATGGACCGTGTCATCTGCAAACATTGCACTGACTAGGTGGACTGATCATCCGTTAGCCTTCATCTTCAATCATCATACTCAGTTCCTCCAGAACCCCTATACACCCGAAAGCAGTAGATTCAAGTTTTACTCTCATTATAGGTCATCAGTAGTGCATATCCACCGTCCCGTCTGGGAGACCTGATTTGATGGGAGGCTTTCGATTGGAGCTAACAGATGACCGTGTTTCCCTTCGTTGATGTTGGGCCAAAAATGAACTGACTCAAGATCAATCAATATCTGAACAAACATGAACTGATTATTTGGCTCAGCCTTGTTGTGAGTTGGCTGGTGCAGTGTTAACACCGTCGGCTCCCATGCTATGGGTCCGGAGTTCAAAACCCAGGTGGGGCGGTGAATATGCACTACTGATGAGGTCTAATGTCATCGAAAATCGATCTTAGTGCCTATCGAGTGTACGGTTGACTGGAAGAACTGAAGATTCTGCGTGAAGATGAAGTCTGAAGGATGGTCAGTCTTAATCAATATCAATTATCTCATACGCTACTCACAAGCAACTGACTATAACTCACACCTCAGTCGGACATGACCGTTTGGATTCAGCGCTGCTTGGTACGAAGTGCTTTATCAGGAAGATGTGTACATGTGGAAAACATGCGGAATAGTACGCGCAAATCAAACGTCCGGGAAAGCTGATGGGATTGAGGGGTGTGGGCCTGAGACAGATCACAACACTATCCCACGCCATCCGCCTCAATAAAATGTTTGATATCCGGGTGCTGAGTTACGATCTTCCAGCTATCGACCGAAACAGTTTAGATTAGTTCTCCGTTCTCTGAATATCTTGGTGTGATATAGAGACAGACTGCAATGATAATAGACAGCATGTAGGAATAGCCGGTGATCTTGGTAGGACGCAAAGAAAATGTAACTTCTAATACTACAATACTGAAGCTTTAAAAAAGAATATTTATTTGATGCTTGAGATACTGTAGTGCTCTGTTATGGGACGGAAGTCGTCAGGACCAATCATATTGTTTTGTTCCACGGGAACGTTTAGTCTTGAAGGGGATATTAAAACATAGAAAACTGAATGATCGAAGGACAAAGACAAGCTTTCCCTGTCCACATAGCTTCTATGTTACTTGTGAGACGAGTTATGCCAGTTGTGTTTTCAACTGTGTATAAAATAAAGTTTCAAAAGCAATTTCTTTTATCATCAGGAAATCCATTATTCCTGGATGTTGTAGATAATTCCTTTTATGTTTTCTAAATCAGTTTAAAATTCCACCTCTGATTTCGGAGGGTATTGGCGCAAAGTAAATTTCAATCCCGATCGCACACAGCCTTTTTTTACATCGCTACTTTCTGAGACCGATAGCTCTGTAACTTTCGTACGCGACATACTTTCTTTTGATAGACACGCAATCGGTAACAGGACAACAGAACGCATGTGATTGCGTATTATTCCACAGCGTCAACTCATCATGTCAATCAGTAGAGTTAAAAGGGTTCTTTGGATCATTGCTCGTCAAAATGCGTTCTAGCCAATTCAACAATTACACTTTAAATATTGTGTGGTTGGTTTAAATTCGTAGAAACACATACCAATCGCATAAATACCGCTATACTCCGAAATAAACAACGACCTTCGTTGATTCCTCTATCAGCGACACTCCTAGCACTATTGCTGGGAGGTAACACACGCACTTGTGAGTAGCATGTTTGCTACGAGCATGCGGATGTGAATGGCGGTTTCTCGCAAAGGTCAAAAAAGAACAAGATCACATAGAGCGAATTGGTGTGTTCTAAGTTTTAACCACAGAAAGCATCCATCTACCGCTAAACTGTTCCGTCAATTATTCTGCGTGCTCGTAGAAATATGATTGTATTGTTTCAGATGAGATACTTCGCTCTCGGCATCTCAATTTACCTATTCCCATATCGATTTGCAAATCAGTAACTCTCCTTAGCCCGCACTACCTGGTGGAATTATCACATTAACAAATGGTGAGGAAGACTAGTAGATTCCCGCAGTTGCAGTAGATAGAATAACAAGCCGAAATGACTGCCGCGAATAACTATATGTACATTTCATCACCAAAAGCATCCACAGAACTCCTGAATATCCATTGCCAATTTTTGCTCAAAGATTCCTACGATCTTCTCTGAAACACCAGGATCATCTACGACTTTCATATATGATTATTCATGTTCAGCATTTGACGCCTGTCAAAGTAAAAGGACAGGACCAAGTGAACCTTTCCGTCGAGTTTCATCCACATAAGCTTCTAATAGTTGGCGCACACCGGGTGGCCAAACAGTGTGTTCAGCTTTCACCTGATTTTAGAACGGCGGCGGCGGAGTATGATGGTCTGTCTACCAGGTACCATCATGGGGTAGCACCTATGCTAACATGAGGCCAACAACTGCAAAGGTCAACTGTAGGTAACTGAAAGAGGCTTCGAGCTGCGACTTCAACCCCAAGGTTTGCTTTTCGAGTCCCCGTAGGGACCCCAAGATATTACGCACTTCAGATGATCCCCAACAAGAAAGAAAAAGCGACTTTGTGGATATATCATGCTTTAATAGCATATTGAAAATTTGGGGTTTGAATGAACTTCCAATGAATAAGAAAAATACAATCTACACACCATGTGTCTTTGAATCTGCATAGAATAAAGACGAAACATCTTTACTTGAAACTTGTATTCAAGGTCATGTTCGAATCACCAAATCCTAGTAATGAACAACAAATAGTTATTGGTGAGATCCCCATCAGATAAAGGGTTATCGACTTATTAGGCAAACTGATTCACACAAACTTTGTCGCAAAACTTTGGAATACGGAAAATTTGGGGGTGGTGTGAGAATATTTATCTCTGGTTAACAAGTACTGCATTGCTACTGCGATGGGAACCCGTAATATTCATAAGGTCTTTGAATATAAGTTATAACAAGTAGCTTCAGAGACTCTTTTTTTTTACTATTTTCAGCATTTTTTGTGAAATATAAGTGACATTCTTCTCCAAGAACCATCGTGCTTTTTGATAAGGAATGCTTTTCACCCACCTCACTGGTGATCCACCAAATCTGCATTACTATTGTGAGCCCTTAATATATGTCAGTGTCTGCCTCGTCCCTGTTGATCTTACCGGTGTCTCCTGTCTTCGTTCCCATTGGTTCATTTTACTCGTGTGAACATCAAACAAGTTGATCGCGTTTGCTCTAAGTTAGTACCACAATCAGTTGTATGTAGTTTTGCAAATAAGACTGTCGTTTCCTCTCTGGTTGTGACCTTGTATGAAGAATCAGGTTTTGCAATTTGGTTCTAACAGAAGTCTACCAAGTTTTACGGGATACTAACTTCCCTAGTCGTCCGCAAACTAACACCTAACCCCCACTAAGTTGATTATCTCGTTATGTACTCACTTAAGATGCCCCTAATTCTATTGGTTGTTAGTAAAGACTGAGCAGTTCAAACTAGCCACGTAGATGCTATTAGTAACTGAAAGATAAACTGCGAGCTCACTACTCTGTGTATTGTTCATGATAATCTTAAAGCCCATGTTGAGACAACTCAATTACTTAGGTTAAGCTAAGCATTTCATGTGCGAATGACCAGAGAGGCTCCGAAAAATGAAATAAATATTCAATCTTCACATATCTATGAATTCAAAAAAGTAAAACAAATATTGAGGTGGGCTTAAAAAAGGATCACGGTATTTCGTTTTTAACTGTTTCATATGGAAAGTTATTCCACCATGCAGTCCATGGTGCTTTCTTTTCATGTAAACAAAAATTGTGCGTGCTCAAATGTATGCTGCATGAAATGTTGGCCATTTTCCCGTACGTAGTAGCTATGGTAATCCATTTACCTCGGTCCTCGATCCATGCATAATTCCGCACGATCACAATATGGCGGAGTGGAATGCCTAGCAATCATATAGGTAGGCCAATTGGTCAATTAATCTCGTCCTCGACCAAGGCTTCCAGGTACCTCTACCATTTCATGATGAATAGGTTTGGCAAACGCTATTTTCTCATTGTCACACATACCTCAACTCGGGGGTGGACTATAAATCGGTTTTTGTACAGAAATGACATTGGGAACAGCATTACTATCACCATCAACACAACTGTCTCTATCGACCAAAGCGAATAGGAATCCTGCTCGATTCTGTCCGAAACTGGCCTAACCGAATAGACGTGAACAAACAAAAAATTGTCATCCATTCTCAAGTGACCACTGCTCACACTTCGGTTCATGATGATGAATTGCAAGGTCTGTTGTCAGTACAACGTGGAATTTTGCTCCCACCCGAGCGCATTCGTGCGTGCGTGCGTGCGTGAATGCATGCGTGTGTGTGCCTGTGTTCACACAAATGGGCGGCTTATTTCCCAATGGACTGGACTAAAAAGGGTTAAAATTATTCACTAAAATGCCCAATCCATCAGTCCGTCATTCGATCACTCACTGTTTGAGTAGCAACTCACCCAAGGGACTGCAATCGTCCGTTCCGGTGCCACACAGTGAATTACACAAGCACATGTTTCTTTACATAGAAGCACACACGTTCGAAAATTTAGTGCACAGCTTGTGCTCGCCACCGGCTAGCTAGCTAGCCAAGTGGATAGATATTCAACCGACGCTACATTTAAACCATCCGGAGGAAACCTTTACGACAAAATGAGACAGCCAAAGTATAATGTGATCAGTCGGAATCACCAGTTTAGGGGGTCGCATTGGGAAAGCGAGACGAAAACAAGGACCAGACCAGTGAATGCGGACTAGCACTCGGCTAAACACGTATGCCGACGGAAGCATTCTGGTGAACTTGCTAGATTGAAGTCTGGTATTAAATTATAGAGTTATGAACACTGTCATCAACATCCGTGCGGTCGGTCTCATACATCGTAGGATATGTGCGATCCAAGATGGTGGATAGGATGGAATCACAAAACACACTGACCCCACCCTCACCCAGATACATACACAAAGAAAGTGATATGAATGGGAGCAGATCAGTAGACTTAATGTGGAGAACAATTGCTCGGGTTCACATGAGAAAAATGGATAAGAATGACCATTCAGTTCTACTCTGCCAGCTTCCAGCTTCAATCAATCCTTCCCCATAGTGCGCAGCGCGGTTAGAGATGGTGAATTGACTAAGGAAGTATTGCACAATAAAATATTACATTATATATCTATATGATAATATATATATATATATGTATGTATTATCGAGTTGGACTGCGCATTACATAAATATGGTGGTTTTGTTGTCCACCCAAAGCTGGACACGATTAAGCTATTCTTGCTTCCATTAACAATTCACACACAACCCACAGTGATAAGATTGGCTCCACAGTTCAACTGGAGACAGATTTTACAGTATTCGTCTTCGTACTACTATTGTGTCTGTCTGTTTTCCAACACAGAACCATATGACCATAGCATTAAATCATTCTTGCCTAAAGCTATCGCCGTCAAAGTTCCACTTTAGTGACAGTCACTCATATTCCTACTGAGCATTCAATTCCCGCTCGTGATAAGCCCAACTGGGTCATGGAAACGAGAGGGGCTTACTTGTGTGGTCTGTCACGTGATTCAAAACCGATTGAAGTCAAATGACCCTGGTTCTGAAGTCTCTTTGGCAGAGTAATGACGACTTGTATGAATTCATTCGTTGTGCTTGTGTGTGTGTACTATATCACAAAAAGCAATAAATCTGAAGATGAACGAGCGACATATTGCCCGAGTGATTCGGTAGTGTGACAATCCATGCCGAATAAGTTGATAGAAATGACCGAGGGGACATACAGCCGGGGCAATACATATTTAAGCGAGGTCATTTGCCGAGGAAATCTAAGGGATCTGTGTGAGAATGTAAATGGAAACATCATACCTGGACACAGCTGGTCAGCCCCCAATACTCTATGCCGCCTGGTTGACCGAGGGAGAAAACTTGTGCCCTTTATATCTATTTTTCTCCTTAAGTTGTATCCCCCACACCACACTACACCCACAGTGGTACCTTGTGGTCTGTCTACCCGAGAGAACCGCTTTCGTCGAACTACTGAATCCAGTTCAGGGCAAAATCACTCGAACGGTTTTGTGGGCACTAATTTTTGGATTGGTTGTGTTGTTACCGTCCTGACAACGAGGACACGCTTGACCAGCCGATAGCAAACGACAAACCACTGGACTGGACTACCGTAGATTCTAACCACTTTGGCTCAAATCCTAAGAGGAACCTTTCAGTTGACTAGGCCGAGACTGAGAGTGGGTATTGGTGGAAGGGGTGCGTTATGGATGCCAGCTATGTCCCCCGATCATATGACAGATTTATGACCACTCTCGAACCCGGAACGTTTCTTTTCATGGTTCACATACCCTTTACCTGTGTCATTTTACTGCCATAAGCACGGGACGGACGATCATGTCGGAGGTGGGGTTCGAAAAAAACGGGTTGGAGGACCTTCCTTTTTCAGCTGCCATCCCCAGTGTCGCCGATAGCGTATTTTTTCTTCCCATATTTTGTTCCTTCTGAAAACGTACATTCGTTATAATCTCCCTAACCGGTTCATGTAACTGCTTACCCCGGAACGGCAAAATCATACAACTTTTTCTCATATTTCTCCTGACAGTTGGCAGCATTGCGCATTGTGTGCACACATACAGGCCAGTAAAAGTGTGCGTGCGGATTTCTCCGTTTTGTCTCTGCATGTGGTACCTATTTGCTTCGGTCGGTCAGGATGTTCAAGAGAATGTTGGTTAGGCGAAAGAAAAGACTCGTCGGTGTGTGTGCGCGCTTGCGCTTGTATGTGCAAACACATTTGTTAAAACAAGTTCATACAGATAAGCCCTTTGATGTTCACTCTTCAGCCCGCTAGTACAGCCCTGTTGTGTTATTTGTGTGTGTGTGTGCGGTCTTCTTGGGGGAGGAGGAGCACCGGTTGTCAGTGATCAATCATGTGAATACCGATCACTGAAACTCGACTCAGTCAGCCCGAGCGTTTTTGCACTAAGCCTCTTTATTGACCAATGAGCAGATCACATTTGGAACCCCATAGACTACGTGGTCAGGACTTGTACTAACACAAATCAGATTGCATATAATCTGGGCATCGATGGCGACTCAATAGTTTCATCAGCTTAAATAAGCAGCGTATTTTCTGAAGAAGTATAAAATAGTTCGATAAGACCATGGGTTTCAAAACCACCTTATATTGGCTTATAGTCGACTGATGGGTTTTTCAAGCTGCAGGGTATATAAATAGGTGAAGTGGGACCCTATCACCGGTAATAGGGAAACAATATGGTTTGATATTCCAAGTACCAGTAGGCACAGCCAGTATTTAGTTTCATCGTACTTTATTCAAGGTTGTATGTCAAATTAATGGGAGTATGGAAAAGTGATTCATATCTCAATCGATCACAATCAATTGGTCTCGGTGGAATGGAACACAACATAAAATAAGGAGGTGGAACCACATGCATCAAGTACAAATGTGCACGCATATGGCTAATGACCGAGACATGTCACTGGTTATGGGGCTTGTGGGACTGAGGACAGTTATAACAATGTCCCTCTGCGCTTTAACACGAAGCTTAGAAGTACTTATTTTCAGTGGTAATTATCCCGACATCCACTATGAAACTTGAACAGTACACATTGGTCTGGCAACTCTGATTTGGTCAACGTCCTATATATGTCAGGATTTGATACGGGGATAGCTTGAAATCTTTTCGGAATAACTGAAAATGACAGTGAAACACCTCAAAATGAAGGGTGAGAAAACTTGGAACGATACCCAAATGATTTGATCTTCAAGTTATAGTTGATAGAATCGACTTTTTGGACTCAAGCATCATATTACTGTCATCCGAGCAAACCGCTAACTTACTTTCTCAATCACGGAATACTGAACAAATGCATAATCGGCGACCACCTTTTGCTCGTGACCTACCGAGCCATTTCAACAGAATCAATCTGTTACGGAACATGGAAATACACGCTCATTTGTACAAATCCATTTTTCATTCAATCACAGACTTTACTAATCTAGACATCAGTTTTCCTGCACAGAGTGCTGTGACACTGGACTGTGCAAGTTTTCATAAGTAGAATGCAAGAAACAGATTAAGATACCACGGATCTATCTTGATTTCAGATCGCTTCCGTCTACTCCAACTTATAAAACCGGCGAATACATTACAAGACTTAGTCCAATANAACTACGACGAAATGCATGAAAAATTTCCGTATTTGAGAATGTTGTGTGTGAAATGGAGATTTTTCAGAAGCGTTTCGAGTCATAATCATGTTTTGTCATATGTAAACCGAAGTACCTGGGGGTCAGTATGAAGTACTCTTCGTAGGTAATTGAGTTGATTGGTTTAAGTTTGTCAGCTAAACATGTACGGATAGTGAAGAGATTCGTGAAATGGATGGGATACATCTCGATAAATTTTATGCAATCGTCCAGATACTAATCCCCACTGTTTTCTTTGAATACAAGAAGCGTATTTCATGGGATATCCAAATGCATTCACTCTATCTTCACCGTGGTCTTAGATCAATTTGTCTAACTAGCAACTGAGGTTAGGTGTTCGTTTTGTCAGATAATAAAATGTTTTCCAACCCTTACCCCCATATAATTGCACTATAAACCATAAAAATTGCACCCGATAGAATTTTTAACGGTGCAAATAGTGTGTCAGTGTTTGTGACAACATAAAACAAATTGAGTCATTGTCGATGGGATGCTTCAAGTCAGCTGCTCATAAGTTAGTATGCTGGTCGAATTTCAAAACCATGTTTTCAATAAAATACATTTGTAGCTCAAATATTCATAGAAAGCACAAAAATGACCAGGTTTGGCTTCCCTAATAGATCAAAAACACCGCTTCGTTTTTGTTGTTGTTGCTGTTGGACGATAATATGATCACTTCGAACCGCATTAATTCATCAATGCGTGCCTGCTGGCGGTTGCGCGATATCAGACAGATACGAAATTGTGGTCTGCTTGGACTGTAGATTTTTCATCAAACAATAATACTGATACGATCACGTATGAATGGACAATTTTTTTCGCGTTCCCAGTGAAACAATCAGACTGCTATGGAAACCGGTCAACAGGTGTACTCGCAATTCCCGACGCTATCATTCAAAAATCAGTAATCGATTTTATGCGGTGAAGTACACATTGCGTTAAATAAGACTTGCTTGTGATTGAGTAAACCAAGTAAAATTAAGTGAGTTCTAAAACAGAAGGTAATCAAACACGTTCTGAGTCGCTTACATATCTTCTTCCTTAAAAGCAAATCGCTTTCGGTGGAACGTAAAACATTGAGGTGAACCTGAATACGAACAAAACATAGGAAGAATCAACTTTACGTGCAATGAGGCCATACGCTATTTGAGGCAAAATAGAAATTACTTAATCTTCCCAAATTTTACGGCTCACCGGAGGTACTTATATATGAAGTAGAATAACCACTCAGTCACAGTGATTCCTGCAAAAAATAGAGATTATCTACTTTCTGAAGTGTTAGGGGAAAACGAGGATAAAGTTATATTTATTCCGCCTTTTACAATTTTCTTTCACCGTGTGTTCATCATACACAGTCTGCTTTTAGAGAAGTAGTCCAAGACCGAATTAGCTAGATGTCCCAATCGGATGATATCAGCGATTAGTAGTAGTAGGCGAATGAAGTCATGACCGGTCGCTCAATCTATGGCAGATCACGTCTATGTAATGTGACCGAACTTACTAACGGATCGATCATTAGCTTCCCTGTCACTGTTATTTCCTCTCATATTCTTCTCCCAGAACACTCGTGAGAATGTACATGCATGCAAAGAGGTGGGCAGTCGACCAATTCCTGTGTATCGCGTCTACAGCTTGCTTGTTTGCCGACTGGCCAACCGAGTGTCGACTGATCGGCTTAGCTTGCCTGCCTGCCTAACTCGATCTGCTTGCCTCAATGACTGCTTTACTGACTGACTGACTGACGGATTAGTTGCCTGACTGCTTCTCAGTATGTTCATGCACATTTATGTGTGTATGCGTGCGTTTGGTACCTGTCGAGAAAAAACCAGTCATGTATCGAATTCATTCCTATAGGC
>UZAN01040002.1:72736-94584 GCA_900618425.1 Echinostoma caproni | reverse complement strand
GATAGTGCAAAGCTGGTTGAAGATCTGTCGTTTCTGATGCTTTCCCTCGCCGGTTGACCGAATCGACTATTTGCTATGCGAAATTGGCTGCTTATGAATTCAGTGTGTTCGTGTGGTAATCTGTATTTGGTATCAGGAACTGAACCGCAATAATCCGCGCAAATAAGCTCCAACCGAACTAGTACGCAGTATGGAATAGACCTCCAGAATATTCAAAGTCAGTTTTTGTATTACGCGCCGAAATTGTACAAAGCAATCGATCATGTAATGAAACAAGAATGTTCGGTTTATACGCAATCACCACAGTTCGTCAAAAGTTGCTTCTCTGTTTCTTTTTCGATTTGATAGGCCTCGGTCGTCCAGGCTGTCTGCAGTTCGGCAGGCAAACATCTGACTATCGATTCGAGCGTATGAAGTGCATCCAAGTCCGAGTGATATTCGAAGTGATTGTGGGCGATGCTGAAGTTCTGCTTATTGATGACCAGGTTTGATAGAGACCTAGTATCCCCTTGTGTGCGCCTCGCTTCTGCCAGCACCCCGTCAATCATGTTACGTGCCACTCGGAATGGTTGGCCAAACATCTCCTTTAGTATATTTCTGGCTCTTGGGTAGCCCACTTCCGGGTCCAGCATTGCACACCTTTGTATGGATTCTTTGGATTTCCCACGACAGTAGTGCATTAAGAACAGAAACTCTTGCCCTGCATCGATGGTCTTGCATTAAACGAAGGTTTCGTATTGACGAATAAATTGGCAGTGTTGTTCGGGATTACTGTCGTATTGTGTCAGTTCGACTCTTGGAAAATCAGCGTTCACATGGGCATACGTTCTTTGCTTCAGGACGGATTCTTTATTCGGAGAAATGCAACTATGTGCAGTCTCAGCTCGGGGTGCTATTGTGCCGTTGAAATCGGTCTTTTCACGTTTGGCCTGTTCTATCTGCTGTCTAGTAATCTCAACTAATGCCCTGATTCAGAAACCCGCAATCTAAATATATCCACCCCAATTTAAAATGCGGCGGGTATCGAGTCAGAGATAAACAATTTTGTGTGTTTGTGAGTGAGAATAATTCAATAAACAAGCAACGTAAGAACAGAGTTACGTCAAATGCAATCATTGTGGGTTGCGAAGGGTCTTCAAAAAAGCAACGTGAGTTACATCGATAACTGCAACCTGAGGTGCCGATGCAGAAACCAGACAACCAAAACCAATGGCCCCATGGTCAGTAAGATTAATTGTACGTAATCCTATTTGTTTTTAGGTCAGCAAGCCACATTTGAACTAAGTGATAGCCATTTTTGTGACATCATTGCCCCTGAAAACCCGAGCACCTCACAAACCAGCCAGCCTTGCACCGGTATGTATTCAGGTATTATGTTATTAAGAGATATTGATGGGTAATATTGGTAATCGCATATCTCAGGAGAAATGCACTATGACATCACTATTTCCATTGAGTGATTCTTCAAGCAGTAAGTTCTATTTTGTAGGTTAAGATTTGTTTAATGTTGTTACTAGATCAACAGTGCTCTGAAAGCATACGAACTGCTTTACGCTCTATATGTTCAGCCCGTTTACCAGGTACATGGAATGTTTGTAGCAAAGCGAATAATTGTCTGGCCCTGTATAATTTCAGATGTTTACGGCACTTCCGGAAAATATGCTCATTTTGGCTTGTGTGCTGCCATTAAAAACGCATTCTGCCCAAGGCCTTTCGCTTTGAATGCATCGCTGCGTTTAGAAATAGCCATTGATGGGCCAACTCTTTTTCACAGTTCACGTATGCAGTTGTGGCCCGTTCTCCGTCATACGGCACAACCACGAACGGACGTTTTATCGGAGTCTACTGCGGTTTGTGTAAACCGAAAAACGCAACTCAATATTTGTGACCGTTGATTGACGAGTTGCGTCGGTGCGAATCTGATGGGTTCAGATTGTCATTTGAAGATCCCGCAGATTCTTTGGAGTTGGACAGTATAATATTTGATGCTACCGCACGTGTATTTGTAAAGCAAATGAAATGCCAAAGCGGATACAACTCCTGTGAGCTTTGCGTGGCACCTGATGTTCACGACGGGAACAAGTTAGTGTTTCCTCAAATAGCCTATCACTCCCGTACTAACATTGGCTTTCGTTCTCGAGGTGATGAAGAACACCACGTCGGGGATTTGCCTTTTGAGATTTTAAAAGTGAACATGGTCAAGTTATTTTCCTTGGAATAAATGCATCTGGTATGTTTGGGCTTCTGCAAAAGATTGAATAACCTTTGTCGTACCGGTCCCATAGCAAAAAGTACCAGACTGACTTCTGCTACCATTGCGTCAAATCTCACAGTGACCAGTCGCTGTGAGAAGCAGTCTGCCTTTTGATTTCCTGTGGAAGTGCAAGAATACCGATGATTTCGAACGATGGAAGACCTCGGAATTCAGGCTATTGATGTTATACATTGAAATGGTGGTCCTCAGGGGTATATTGGTACCCAAGAAATATGAGAACTTTTGTATTTTTTTATTTGGCTCATCCCTGGTTCTGCAAGCACTTTGTGGATTTCATCGAAGACATGATGAATCGACTGCTTAACCGCTGGGTAGCACTAGACAGCTGTTTTGACCTGGTTGGGTCTCATCAGCAGTGCGAATTCATCGAACCAAATGGGGATCGAATCCGGGACCTCATAGATAGAACGCAAGCATACTACTCACTCGGCCACCGGGCAACTGATCAGACCGTTTCTCATTTTGAGTTCACACGATGTAGCGCAGCCCGTCTATGCGGGATTGTTGCTCATATCGGTCCTCTCTCCTCTCAGCATTAACCTCCAGGGATACGAGAATTCTGCACTTCAAGTTTGAGTCAATTACAATTAATTGATTAATCAATTAATTAAGCGAGATGAGCTTTCAGATGAGTCTCTTAGTTTCTTGCTAACATGAGCATGTCTTCACGCGGTATCTTAGTTACTTTACGAGTGGGCTGTACACATACCTCAAACATTCATGGAAACATCGATAATAATCCCCCGAAGTTGTTTGATTCATTCCTATCGGTAGAACATCCTGTGTTCACACAGTGAGCAGATGAAGAATATGAAGAATATAGCCAGCTGCTTCTTCAAGTTTAGTTAACGATATGTTTCCCCTTTCCTGGTCACCGAAAATGATTGAACATCAACAAATGTTCACTGTATGATGATAGGATAGTGCACCTACTATGGCCACGGTTACGCGAAATAGACAGAGAAAAAATATCTGGCTGCCTAAGAAGCCGTGTCTTTCTGCTGATAAAAGTGGGTGATTGCATACACGAGAAGGGAATTGGACTGATGCAGCCAGTAGTAGGCCGTTTAATGTTAACTAATACATTGCAACAGGCGGTTGAATATATAAAAGTATCAAAGCACTTGATTAGCCGATTACAGCTAAGTTTATAACGATGAAAGAGACGAGAAAGCAGAGCGAACTAATGTGAAAGGAGTAGTTGTCCATGGGCCCGTCAGCAGTGTAATCCTTTTGAAGGTCTAACCTTGAAAACACTTGGAACACAAACGATTGTCGAAGCACCGTGTCGCCCACTTCGAGATCACTAGGTGGAAGAAACTGGACTCTATCTGGCTTTGCCGCAAGTCCTGTGCTCTGTCCTGTCCAGTCCTAGACAATGCTAAAGTGGAGGAGGGGGTGAAAGGACAAAGGTTAAATAGAAAACGGTATAGAGATTGGCAGATTAAAATGCTGATGAAAGTCGTGAGTTAAGACAAACGGAAAAAACATAAAATACATCACAACTTTTTCAATCTAAGATGTCCGAATATCAATTTAAGATGTTATAGCATCAATTTAAGATGTCATGGTGCTATAAAGACAGTACCTTGCACAGTACAGCGTGAAAATGTGACCTCAGACATTTCACGATGATGCAACATGGCGTGAAAAGTTGCACGTGAAAAAGGTCATCGGAAATTTCCAGAGTTGACTTTGTTCCCCTTCGCCCTTTGCTGAACCCAACTGAAGGCGCGTGGAGTGTGATCAAAACAGAGAGTAAGACAAAGGATGCGTGGACAGTAAAGTGTATTACTTAGGGATGACTCTTCTGGTTTGATGTCAATGCACGTAAGTCGCATGCAATGCCTGGAAAAGTCTGCCGTGGAACGGAGGTATTCGTGACGGCAGTATATTGCAAAAATCTGGTGCGATACGTCACGGATTTGTACCCGAAAGTCATCCAACTCGAAGATTCATGATTATTTCCATTAAAATAAACATTTTCCTCTTCCTTTTTGTTGTCATTTCCTAGTTATTATGGGGATTATGTTTCCTTGTCCAAACAGGTGTAGGAAGACCAACGTTCGTTATGATACCTACTAAGGTGAACGAGCTGATATCCTGTTGTTAGTCACGAAAGCTCTGACCAGGTTCTTTAGAGGTGCGTCGCATTAACCACCCGCACCAAAAGCTTCAGTCATCTCTCTCTGGTGGAGTGCCGACATACCTAGGGTGGATAAGAAGTGATTAAAATTGCCAGTGATATTCGAGCGCTTATCTAGGAACACTGCAGCTGAAGTTGGCACCACCACTTGGTTACAACTTGACGGTACACGGCTACACTGCCATGGTGGTGAGAACGTTCCTCTATTCGAAATTGAACTGCAGACGGACTGCCCGAGGAAGACCAAAGGAATGACCTCTAAGATCATCTGATCTATCCCTTTTGAATTTCTTTCTGTGGGCATATCGAAAGCGAACCGTTTATTTCCGAAAACCGAGAACGATCGAGGAGCTAAAATAGAGTATCGTCGCATAGTACGAAAGTACTTCAACTTCTTCTATTCTGAAGTTTGTAGAAAACTATCTTCGCCGTATTTTGCTGTGCAAGCAGCTGGATGGAAAATATATTGAACTACTTATAAAATATACGTACATTTTTCAATAACGTTTTTTCTCTCTTACGGAATTCAATCTCCGACGTTGGCAAGATCGTTTAACGCGAAAAAGCCGGTTGGGAAAATGCCAAGAAAAGGTTTGCGTTAGCCTATATTAGTGCATATTGTAGTCCATAATTAAGACAAATTCAATGTTTTACCATACTTACCCGTTTACCCAGCCCGCTTAGAAAAATAGTTTGTTAGACGAGTCAAACGTTGGCCAAATATCACCATCGCTTGAGCCTTTTCCATTCCGAATTTCCCACATGGTGTACCGTCCCACAACTGATTCTCCTGTGATGATTCTCTACCGACACTTAAGCAGCATCGGCCTCGGGACTGACCATCCTACTATGCCGGCCCGAAAATCGCATGACCGATCGGGTTCACTTATCGCTCGGTTGGATAGTTCAGCCGCAACAAGGGACCGGATGTTTGCCCCTTTTCCGTGGTATATGATATGAGCCGCCATGTTATGTCATCAAGACATGTCTGAGGTCACATTTTCACCCTGTACTGTGCAAGGTACTGTCCATATAGGAACATAAAACACTTAAAACACTCAACCAAATCAGACAAAATTTCCTCTATGTACGCCATTTTAGATAGTCTCAGCTTTGTGTCGCATCAAATTCTATAAATTCAGCCGCGAACTGCAGTGCCGATGTCAGAGTGAGTTACTCAAGGATCTATCGAAATCGTTATCAGAGGCAGTTACCACAGGTGAGTTTCTAAAAGAACCCAGAAAGTACGTCCATAATTTATCGCAATTTGCATTGAATCGACTGCAAGTGGAAGCTTTATCACTGGGTTTCAATTTTTGTGTACCCGATAAGAAGCCTCAGAGGTTTGAAGTAGATGCAGAGTTTGAGAACCTTGCCGACCAGTTAGAACAATGAACACCATGTACAACTGAATTGAGAAGTTGGTTAAAAGTTAGACTTGTAGACTTGGCTCACCAGTTCCGTGTTTCCCAAACGTGTCATCATAACCTACTGTCAAAAGATTACATNAAGAACTGAAACGGAACAAGTCAGTTTTGCTTATGAAGCCAGATAAAGGTTCTGTAGTCGTCTTTCGAAAATGGGAGGATTATGTCAAAAAGATGGAGGGAATACTTATGGATCACACTCGTTTTCAACTTGATCCAAAAGCAAAAGACAAAACTGAAACTTCGGAAAAAACATTCTATGCTACGTTAAAGCGATTCTGGAAGAAAGGTGTGATCGACACAAACACGTTCGTTAAACTGAGACCTCGGGGTTCACATATCGCAAGAATGTACGGATTGCCGAAATTGCGCAAACCGGAGATCTCATTACGACCAATCCTATCGATGGTTAACTCTCCCCAACACAAACTTGCACAATGGTTGGCGAAGTTGATTGCTCCAATTAGTACCAAACTATGCAAGTTTGGACTGAGGGATACATTTCAATTAAAAGAGGCAATACCAGACGGTGAGTACCGTAGTTGTTTTCTCACCTCTTACGATATTACTTCATTGTTCACAAATGTCCCGGTCGAGGAAGCTGTGAACAAAGTATGTAAACATGCCAGTGAAATAGGTTTCCTCGCCAGTGATTTGAAAACCCCACTGGATTTATGCGTACGCGACGTACAGTGTGTTTTCAATGGAAATATCTATAAACAGGTTGATGGTGTAGCTATGGGTAGCCCTTTGGGGCCAGTTCTTGCTGATATCTTCCTGCCAACAATAGAAAACAAACTGGAAGGTGATTTGAATTCAACCCTGCTATATCGGCGGTATGTTGATGATAGACTAGTTATTGCGCGCGACGAAACAAATATTATGGTATTACTTCACATGTTGAACTCATTGCATCCCAACATCAAACTGACAGAATGTGTATCGGAATCGGAACTTCTATTCCTTGACTTACTACTCAATCGAATGTCAGACGGTAAGCTACAGATATCTATGTATCGAAAGCCTACATGGACAGGACAGTATTTACACTTCAGGAGTTTCTGCCCTGTGGGATACAAGCGTGATCTGGTACGCACTCTGTTTCACGGGGTTCGCCGACTATGCAGTCCGCACGTCCTGCCAGATGAACTGGACCGACTGACCCATACTTTGATACACAATGGTTATCCCATTGTATTCATCCACAAGTACAGCAAGCAGATGAACGCTAAGCCTATTTCCCTATCGGCTAAGAAGAAAGATGTCTATATGGGACTGCCTTTCAAGGGAGATAATGTGACAACAAAGATTTCTCGACGTTTAACACAGGCCGTCGAAAGGGAGTACAATACCGCAAGACTAGTGATTGTCTACGGGACGTTTCGTTATCTCACACGCACTAATCTGGATCGAAAAGACGTTAGTGTTACCTCCAGATGCATCTATTCATTTCAATGTACTTGCGGTCAGCGGTATATCGGAAGGACAGAACGTCACTTTTCAACCAGAATGTGTGAACATATTCCGAAACCGCTTGGTCTTCGCGGAGGGAAATTACCATCTAGTGCGATTGCCCGTCATTTGTTAGATTCCGGTCACCGTGTAGACTCACACAAAGCGTTTCGAGTAATTGCGAGGCCTCGAAGTTCACGGACTTTGAGATTCTTAGAAGCGATAATTATTCATCGCTTGAAACCGCAATGATGTGTTCAAAAAACATTTGTGACGCAACTGTTTTTGTCGTGGTAGTGATGATATCACACTTGATACTACCCTACCATAGCATGATGTGACATGACCTTCCTTCGCCCTCCCTCCACCACGTTCATCACATCGTTCGGACCAGTTCATCCCATATCAAATATTGTCATCTTACTTGACCACATCTTAAATTGATATTCGAACATCTTAAATTGAAAAAAGATATAGAAACTATATGTCATGCACAGCCAATGATGTAATCGGGAAGGGACAGTGGGGACAAAAATACTTAATCATTGGGATTTTGGTAGATGATACTGGGTGCGGGGTGTGGGTATGAGGAGGAGAGTTTATGCCCTGCTTTATACACAATTGATTCGCTATCCAGGCCAGAGCAACAACAATGTCTGGACCAGCTTCTCCTGCTTGACAATGCGATTTGTAACAGCCTCCCCCGTGGGTAAAAGGCATCTTCCTATTCCCTGAGAATATCTCCGGGGTATAGTGTGGATAATTTTTAATGCATCCAATTTGTTCACAACATGCCAGCTATTGACGAGATGACCGAGAACCGAACTGTATTGACTAGCATTGACTAACCCTGTCACATTCACCCGCTCTGCTTGCTCGCCTCTGTCACTATTGTAAAGTGAACTGTAATCAGCCATTCATAAATCTATACTATGATTGCTTTATGTATGTGGCCGCTTGATGCAATATGCCGGAAAAAACGTTCTTCGCAAAAACCATTTTCTGCATTTTATATGGGAGTAATCTATCAGCTAATTGATACCTTTGTATTATTTAACCCCAACATTGTGAGAACCTGCATGTAGATGGCGAACGAATTGATTTCATGTGCATAAGCCAATAGGTAATCAAAATCAAACAATAATAAAACAGTAACAGTATTCTTATGTCTAATTACTGAACACAATGAAAATAGAAAAAAATCTTGAATATGGCCGCAGCTGGTTGAAGACAAGCGAAAAAAACTGGAATGATAGAGTGGTTAGCTTCAAACTCACAAATTACGAGACTATAAGAAGATGGTCTACGGAGCTCGAATATTGCTGAAAATAGTTGTTGAAATCGGAGGTAGAAACTGGAGACACTGAGATTACTCTGGTACCAATTTATATAACACAAGATGCAGAAGAATATAGATGAAACCCAGGGTCTCAAATCCGTTAGACGCACGAAACGTACCCGATTGGTTGAAATGTTCCACAAGTCCTATTTTATAAACCAATCCGGATACACAAAAGATTATGTTCGATCTCCGTGACTGCAGGATACTTTCACCGAGAGAAATACTTAGTTCGTCCGTCAATACTTTGTGAGTGCACCGGGATCGCACTGATGGAGAATTATCTACGCCTGGTTTGGATCCTTTCCGTTATCTGTATTGTTACGGAAGCCCGTACCGGTGAGTAATGAACAGATCAAATAAATAAAATTAAGTCCTACTTCTAAAAAATGAAGTTCTTTATGAATGACAAGAAACAATTAACTATGCATAGAATAATGCCGGTAAAGATACTATAATAGTCGGGTTTAAAATAAATATACTGAATGATCCGGTAACCCACCATTGTTTCTGTATTTACTGAAATAGTGTTGGGTCGAATGACCATAGCCAGAGCAAAGTTTATTTCACAATGAATGACAATCGCCATTGAAGAAACAGCTGTTGACTCACTAGCTTGGAAGGAAAACGTTGCCACTGATTTCGTTTCTGTCAGCTTACTCTCCTCGGAGGATTGAAATAGATTTCGGGCTTGGGCTGACACCCATAATCTTTTCTAATAAGAGCTTTTCCGATTAAGCGAAGTTTAAAATAAAATAGATAATCGATAAGGTTGCCGGCAATCTAGTGATGCACCTGACACAGTTACATGTAGCTGAAATGTGATGACACACAATGTGAATTCGTGCGCTCAGCTGACGACTGAACCCTATATCTCACAAACAGAACATGGGAAAATTATGCGTCTATTGGAGGAGCTTCAATGAATATAGGTAGCTAGTTCACAGTTGCAATAAACTGTTATAAGCAGCAGTTCCCTCGCAGATTTTTGAAGCTGAAATTTTATTTTGGCGATGTACTTGTGTCATTGCCAAAACTTTTCGACCTTGAGTAGCACACCGCAAATGTAGTAATATTTCCAGTACGCTTATTATTACCTAATACTAGTAATATTATTATAACCACCGCCACCATAACAACAGCAAAACCACCATCAACAACAGCAGTAACAAAGACGACGACAAAAACGACATAAACGACAACAACACGCATACTACTACTACCACTACTAATGTTACTGTTATCAACATCATTCATAATGACTACAATAACAATGGTTTTGATCTTGTCATCCCTTCTCTGAGTGAGCCAGTGTTTAGTACATTTGAAGAGGAATGCTGCCTTCAATCAAGCACCTTCTGCTGATGCAATAGAATACTATTGGTAGGTGGTGGTGCATAACTTTAAATGGACGACCTCTGAGCCGATATGTTGGCGGCCTTTTGGCTTAATCTATTTCATCTCTCCAATGAAAAGTGTTTATTGTGGTTTATTTGGTTTTGTATCCTAAAATAACCAGAAATCGAGGTCATTTGTCTGCATTATAACTTTAATAGATGTGCAAGATAATCACGAAATCTTGATTCTCCAAATGGGTTTGTTTACAAGAAAGCTATTTTGTAGCACTAAGATGATTTATATTCTGGAAACGAATGTTTATTTATTTACATGTAAACGTAACGCCTCCATATGTTTTGAACGTGGGCAAGGTCTTCAGCTTCGCCTTCAAACAGCCGGCTCACAACGGTATACCGATTTATCTTATTGTTTTACGTTTGGTTAGAAAGACATGGACACACCAGACGGCATGTAAACCAAAGAATATCAGTTTACTTGAAAAAGAATCAGCTGAGCCGGCGTGGTCTTACAGATCGACTGATAGAATGATGTTTTCATATGGATAGCGTCCATGAGTTAGTTCGAATCCCACCAAGGCCTTTGAGTTTACACCTTTACAATATACCAAGACACTTTCAGAAAATGGAAAAACTAATGCAAATACAGAGAATAGCTTGTAAGATACTAGGAAATTTGTAAACAAAGCCACAGTAAAACCGCTCAGCCCTATGCAATATGACTAAAATAAATCATATCTATTGCAGAGAATTTGCCCGCATGTATGTCTCCCGTTTACAGACTTCAACGCTTCTACTTTATCCGGAGCTGCAAAGGTAAAACTCGGTGAGTAGATGAAGAACGGTAAGAACTTTCAGTGTAAGTCCTATGTAACGCCAGTTCGCCGTCCTGAGTAAATATTTATCACTAGAAAGAACGCAAGATTTGCTGTTGTTTTTTGAACCATGGAACGAGACGCTTGTTGTAAGCCAAAAAATCGTGAACACATTGGTCAGTCAATGGAAAAAGTGAATTAATTAAACACGTACAAATGTATTAGTTACAATTAAACTGATCATTCGGAAATCATATATGAATATGCCCGAGATCCAGATTGGAATCATTTCTGCCAATGTGCAATCGTTGAGGATAGATTTTAGTTGAATTTATCAGGTTCCATAGCTATATCAAGAGATTTTGTATTATTCTGAAGAAATAAAGTTTAGTGAAGTATCATATTCAATGTACAATCGCAACTATCATTCAAACAATTGCTTTATCAAAACAATTATGACAAATGGGTTGATTGTGGGGTCACGGATCAAATACCATTGATACAGCTTTCGAAAGGTAAACACCTGAAAACTGTTGTATCTGACTTTTTTAGCATTATTCAGTTCACCTAATAGTTTTTCCAAATATTGGCATGTACACTGTGCTTAGTCAAACATTTCATGTCACCAAAAATACGGCGTTGAATTCTGTCGTTCAAACGTCTCATCATTTTCCATATTTTGAATGAGTAGAAAAAATATACGGCACCGGACAATAGATAATCATCTCTTTGTTACCCAGTCCATCTACCGCCTGATGCCCGTGGATGACCATATTTATTTGGGTGTTGAAGGTAATAGAAAAATGCTTTTCTCTGAGTTATTTTATGATAACATATATTCCAATTGCCAGTGATGTTTGATTTCTTTGCTAATTGTTCAATGGGGTTATCAATAGCATCCGATGTAAGAGCCTAACTTAAACAAAACGAGTGTGACAAGACACGTTTCATAACTACTTGCGTTTGTGCTCGAACATAATTTGTTCGACCCTTAATCTCACACAAAAACTCTTCTCACCCGGAGAATGAGTTCATTTTCCCGTGCTCTTAGCTCACTTTGTCTGTGATCTCGAACCTAACCACGTTATTGTTTCAAATCAGAATGTCCTTTTAAAACAAGTCGATTAACCAGGAATAAACTCAAAGTCTTGGGAATTACAAGCTTATGCATCTCTCGTTCCAATAGGATATTTGTGTAATTGAATCGTTTCTCGGTACAAATGATTAATATCACACATAATTTCGCGTAGGAGATAATATATTTCGCAGTCTTCAGCTAGTTTTCTTTTTTAGCTGTGTAGGAATGTTCGGTGTTTAGGGTTCCATTAAGCCTCCCCACGAAAGATTCAACAGTTAGTGCACAAAGAACGTGAGATAGAAGGGCGTTCCAAGTGGTGCACTTCCTGACTGCAAGGGACTGACGCCGGCATTCTAGTCAACACTTTGAATCAGTAACTTGAAATCATGTCCCCCAAGATGTACGTCGAGTGACAGCGTGAGCAACAGACGACATGGATGGTTTGGGTTCTGCAATATTTTGTACACCAAAATCAAGTCACCTCGAATTCGGTGGTACTGATTGGAATGTGGTTCCAATGATCGTGATGGCTAGGGAATGCATTCACTTGACCATCTTGGTGGCAATTCTTTGTGGATGTTTCGGTATCCAACGTTCATATTATAGCCATGGTCTCTAGCCTTAAATGGCGTACTTTTTTACGGTCCAATGTATACTGACGGCAAACGTAGGAATAGTGCTGATTCAAACTTACCAAAGACGCGCTTAAACAAGCCAACCTTGTTCATAGCAGTGGAAGAAGCCTTGATGCAATAGATCAAGCTGTTTGAGCCTTGTTGAACAAATTTACCTACGTTGTTCTCACTTGAGGCACGAGAAAGCTGTTGGCTCCGAGAAAATATGTGAATCTACTAGCGTGGTGTGAGAATAGAAATTTGAATTTAGAAACATTGAAGTCAATGTTGTTCTCCGTAGTTTGTGTCAAATGTTTCTTTTTGAAGTGATAGCGAGCCCCCGGGTTCTCTTACCACATTCCAGATTTTGGGGTCGTCTGCAAACAATATTGGTTTTAGCCCTAACATATTTGGTAGATCATTTGCGAATGCGAGGAAACGTTGGCGACCAAGTACAAAACATTTTGGCAACACCGCAGAAAACGTTGATTGAACCGGACGTGGGATCCATTGTCAGAGAAATACGCTACTCCAATCAAGCACAAAACCTCCAATATCGTTATTGTAAAGCTTCTGCAACAAACTTCGGTGGTTTACCAGATCAAAAATTGTCGATAATTTCAGATAAGCCACGTCGTTTACATCCCCTTCGTCACTCCATGCATCAAAAGAGCAAGTTTTCCTACTTTTCCCGTTGAAACACAGCGAAAAGTATTCTCATTGTAGAATGGTTTTAAAAAGCCACAGTGTTATAACAGAATAGTGGTGAAACATATCCCGGTCGGAAAAACGCGGGAACTGCGTTCGGAAAACGACTTCTCGTTTCAGGTCGTAACCAATGAGACCTCTCTTCAGTTATCGTACACTCCTTGTCATTTACAAATATCATTATGGTGCAAATTTTGTCTTGATAACGATTTAGCCTCACCTGATAACCCAGTGTTAATTGATAGGTGTTAACCTCGTTTCAGATGTCAAACTTCCATTGATTTAATTTATTTGTTTCAGTCACACCAGTCACATGATAACCCATGAATTAGAATGGTGCTATTTTAAAGTAATATTTGTAATAAACAAAAAATAAAAAGGTAACCAAGAATTTTTAAAAAAGTTATTCGTATCAACTTCTGTTTTTTAATGATCTTCATAACCTTTGCGTGGTAAAATCTCAGAGTTTCTACACGCCTTTTCAAGTGGAAAAATCTGTAACATTCGAATCCACAGATATGATGCCGAATGAATCAATATATGTCTCAAGTTTAAATATGTATATTCAATGGTTACGGATTAGCCAGGTATTAGTTACGTTTTTGTGATTCGCTACAGTCGTTCAAGCTATTGCTCATTCATGATCACCTCTGGGCTGCCGGTGCCGCCTTTGACGAATGTAATCGCAATTTGATTGCTTACCAGCTTCCGGACTGAGAACCAGTCTTACACTTAGGCGTGCACTCTCTAACATGCAATCTTCTTATCGAACCACAAGTTGTTCCACCTTGAGTGAAGCAGGATGAATCATTTATTTTCGGTTTGAAATTGCTGCTCGTTTATCACATCCATTCAGGAATTTTGTACCTTACTAACTGTGCATTTAGGGCTCAAAAGTCCCTTACGGTGATAGTCAGCCCACTAAGGATAAGTATAAGTTAGTCAATGAGCTCATCTTTGAGCGCATTTCATTTTTCATCTGAATAATTCTACCGATCGATAGTCGAACTCGATGTAAGGATGAACAACAATCATTGCATATCAGAAAATAACCTTCGGATTTTTGCCAGTAGGTTATCGTACTACCGTACTTTGACTGGACTCTGGCAACAATCAAATAAGGCTAGAACTTTTTATCAACATATGACAGCTAGTTACTTTTAAGTGGATATATCCGTCCGACTGTCTGCCGTTTTAACAAAGGACTTCCCCGTTTTACAAGATTCTAATGGCGTGCTAAGGACCATGTGGTCCGAGGTTCGAGCCCTGCCACTGCCACTCATCTTTCGTGGTAAGCAGCTTGCCACCGTTCGGTTCAATACCACGACTCATCTACAAGGGGCCTTGTGTGGTTCGCCATTCCAAGTTTCGGGGCTTATGTTACCGGTTTCAGTCAATAAAAAGCAGGTCTTCGTGACTATGGGTTTTACTCAGTCTGCTGTTCATCACGCTACGGTGCCTAATGGAAAAAGACGTTTTACACTGATCCAGTCTATTGAGTTTATTTTCAATTTACGTATAACGAACGAGATCTATAGTCAATGGTATTGAACGCAACTTCAATTGACAGGTTCAAATTTTGTGATTGATAATGTTCAAGGGCTGGACAGAAAGATTCCAGATGCAAAAAATGTTTTATTTGTTATACAAGAGCAATACACTTTCTCGCAGTATTCTCCACCAGCATTTATGCACAGTTCCATGCGTTCAAACCATTTGGCGAAACAGTTTGACTGGGCCGAAGCGATTAACCCGTCGATCAGTTCAATAAAGGCCTCGTATGGAACTCCATGCATCATACGCTTGATATTGGAGAACACAGTGCTTCTTCAAGATATGTCATCATCATAGGCTTCTCGCAAATGGTCAACAATCTACTGCTGCTGCTGCTGCTGCTGTTGCTGCTGCTGTTGCTGCTGCTTCAAATCACATTAGTAGTCGTGGAAAATCATCGGCCCCCAGTAAGAACATCAACTGAGTTTAATCCTTACAGTCTAACCTGTATAACGACTCTTGTATGAATTGTGAATTATGCTTAACCGCATTGACATTTGGTTCTGTGTGAGTTGCACGCCCTTAAAACAATATTAAAAATACTAGATTACAGCTCAAGTTTTCCTTGCTTGCTGATATGCACCTCGTAAGTGCACTGCGCATCCGGAGCATTTTTATGTAGCTCTCGTATCTGTTTGCGCGTCAAAACCCGATTGGAGCTAAACAAGACAATTTTAATCAGATCGAAATTGCAATGAAACTGAATACCAGCCAGAAACAATCTCTGTTCTTTAAAAAGAATCTCCAAAGACATTATTTAAATTAACTTTAATCTTATGTCCAACGAGAACACCTGAAAGAATAAACGTTATTAAGAACCAATCGGTATTGTTTATCGATCAATTTAAAGATTGTCAGAAGTAAAACACGAAATCGGAGGGCGATGTTAGGATTAAACACACCTGGTTGTGCTGACAGGAATAGTTCCTAAGATCTCTGATAACAGAAGACCCGTTTACACGAATACGAGCTACGTGAAAGAGTAAACTACTTTTATACACTGTGTTACAGGAGAAAAGAATCGAACACTGCAAATGATTTCGGGGATGTGACACGAATTCAAACAATAATCCATATTAAATCGGGAATGGTTGTCAAATTAATGAGGCGCGACTAACCATTGAATTGTTCCAACACCAATACAACAGGAAAGAACTTTGACTGATCCAGATTTAGGGGGTGAAATTATTTGTTTTATGGCGGAAAAATTGCAAAACATTGGTACAGCTTACGTGGGAGGATAAAAGCTATCAAAACTTTGAAGATAATTTGGAGAACCAGTGAAAACTTTGAATCTGATAATGTACAATTGACACATACCAATGTAAGCATTTCTACCCTATTTACACCCTGAGTGACTAACAAGAATAACGCCAGGGGTGCTTGAGTGAATCAGTTTTGGTAAAGTCTGATTGTTGACGGTCACAGGTTGTATTGAATTGTTTGAAAACATAGGATTCTGTTGCGACTGAGTGGAAAAGTATGTATATCAGTCCCATTCTAAGAGCCTCAGTTTTATCTCAGGATGGCCTATGAACTACTTCCTGATAGTCTGGAATACTTCATCAGTGTTCAGAATCGATGAGCACATCGGTTTTTGCTATGAAGCTGGAGTTATACAACTAAGATTCACTTGGCTGTATTTTGAATACCCGGATAATAAACGATTCGAAAGGGAATATTTCTTCCCTGTCCGTTTATCCCAGTGGAAGTCTTCAGTATAGTGCATTTGTAAACCAGGCGATTGCATCAATTCGTTCGCGTACAGTTTTGAGTTCAGCAATTTGACAAAAGCTCACACTGCCTTGGTCCCGCAGTTGGTTTCCCATAGACGCTTATTGAAAGGAATAACACTCAACCAATGACATTTATCATTCCCTGGGATTAGGTACGCTTTGGTGCTTTGGTACAGAAAGCCAAGAATGATTTACTTAGCAAATGATAAAGTAATATTTACACGATTTTATTTCCAGAAGCACTAAAATGATGTTTCGAGATAGCCATAATTTTGTATAGAAGGCTGATGCAAGTGATATAAACAAACCCACTGGAAAGATCAGTTTCTGTTGATTTATTACCGAAACATTCATAAATTTATCATTTTAATTCCTGGAGTTTGACAACTAAGCTCATGCTTATTGACTAAGCATTCCAAATAAGTTGCGTCGAATGTGAAACTGCTTACATGGCTTCAAGATAAACAGTTCGTCGTTTGAGGTACTACTTATTTAAAAATAATCAGCACCGTTGGTTTTGGATGAAGATATCTATTTTTATCGAAGTTGGCGATTGAATGTTACAAATTGGTTTAATTCTACACACATGATAAACTGCTTATATTTTACCGTGTTTCTCAGAAATGAGAAAAGTTGGTAAGTAACAACTTTGAATTTACAATCTACCGTTCGATGTTTTCTCCCTTAATGTTGTCCAAATTCACACGTGTTTTTGAACATTTTCAGGTAAAGAGGTAAAAACAATTTCTGTTTCATTCATTTCATGCTCATTCAGTTTCCTGAACACAAGATACTGTTGTCCGCAATTTATTCATTAATCTCCCATCGCAGACCCGTATCGTCAATGTAACAGTAGTGCGAAGTGCATGAATAATTGTTCCGTGCGACAAAGAACACATCAATACAAAGAATTTAATTTAGTATTTCAAGGATTATGTTACTGTATGATATGAAGTATTTTACCCATTACACAATGCGTTTCTGCCCAGTGTCAGGTGTCACTCTAGGTGACTACATTTTATTCACTCATAGGTCAGCTTCACGGACGGGTCGATAAATAATTTTGAAAAACGGTATAAAAAGGTATCCACACTGTAATTTGGGTCTTGTTCATTAAGGATGCACTCCCATCCCACACACGATGAGGTGTCCCACACAGGTCCATGGATGGACGGTTATGATCTATCTTATTCGCTGTCTGGCCAGATTCACACATGTCATTGGGGGTTTTAAGGACAGTTAAGAGCTTTTATTACCACTTTTTCAGACGTCATCGCTGATCATTTACAATCGCTTTATTAACAAAAGTGAATCCACCAAACTACGGTTCACCACCACCAAATTCGACTTTCTCCTATCTGCTAAAAAGAGAGGCTTTTGGTTTTAAATTGTCTGCAATAGTCTTACTAAACATAATACCTGCTACAACTTTGTTCATCAATTGGGCAGATGGTTTTGGCCGTAATCTGTTGGGTTCGTTCTTTTGAGGCATATCTACGCCATTATCATCAATGAGATTAGCCTGAGAGACCTACGTTCCTGATCTACAGAAGATGCCCTGTTATCCATCCCCTTGCTGCACTGCGTAAGAAAACTGGTGCCCGAAATCTACTGCAAAATTGAAATAAAAACAAACAGTGAGAGATGCGGTAGACAATCCTGTGAACAAAGTAATAAATTGGATTGATAAACCATGTGCAATATAAAATGGGGTTATCAAATTACCGTGTTCAGTTCAGTTCGGTGCATTTTCTTGCACCGGTTTTGGTTGTTGTCTTTTACTTGTCCACCTGGATAAAAAGGCAAAATGAGGATTAGAATGTNGCAAATTTATATAGACTGAAGTTACAAGAATAATGAGTGGATGCATAAGCACCACTGTTTGCGACACCCAGCCATATTGCTGGGTTAGGAATTCTATTTTTGAAACGACTAGCCCAACTTATGCAAGAAATACAGTTAAAAATTTATCTGAGTCAAAGAAACGACTAGCTATGCAGTGACGGAGGTGATGTACACAGGTTGCTTCAATGTCTGAGGTTCCGTTTCAATCGTCAGAAGCAAAAAGATTAAAATGCGAGCAAAGTTCAGACAACCAGAACAGACTAAGTGCATTTTTGGAAGTTCGAGGAATCCCTCATCTAATCAGCCTCCTGTCGACTGAATAGGATATCTCTCAATGAAAATGTAATGATAAAATGTTTGTGTACAGATGACGGGCTCCGTTTGAAATAAGACCGACAACCACAGGTTTACTAATCATTCAAGATACAAAGCATCTTTCAGTATATATTATTCTGTTCATGTTTTTCAGGTGCTTGAGATAAAAGCAAAGATACATGCTTGAGTGTGAGCAACAAAAATCGGACTACTAAATGTAGATAAGTGTGGTTCAGTGAGTTGTTTCTTGCAAATCACCGACGGACAACCTATGATGTCTCACTAGTTGCATTTAACAATAACGAACTCGTTTTAGAATTCCAATTTCGATGTTACAACCGAAAGCTTTGCCTGAACTTGTCTATAAATGCTTCAAATCCCAAAATAAGCCCATTGTCGTAATCAGAACACAGATCGTAGGCGAACATATGTTTTCGGTTATGTGTTTTCGGAGACAATCAAAAGCAATAAAAATTGATAAATCCCCCTGAGTGTTTGTACATATTGTGTCACACGTTTTTATCTTTCAGAAAAAAATTATTATAGTAAGTCATTGAATTGTTATCAGTTCAACAGATGTAGCATTGATTTAAATGATTTACGATCTGTTTTTTTAGGCGGTTTTTTTCTGGCTCTCTGCTTTCCTTTTGAGTTTATTAAACATAGAATATTACTTATGAGAAATAACAAGTGCAATTAAGAGCCAGACAGTGATCGAATCTGGAGCGTTCGTGAAATAATCCGCTGTTTGTGCTATGTGAGTGAAAATTCCCGAGAATTATTCATACTGATTCAAGATCGCTTGCAAGTGTATAATGATAGTAGAAGATGACTGTTTTGTTGTATTACTTCAAAACCTATAGTCCCCGGAACACCAAGGAATTTGGAAATGATAATGGATAATACTTAGATCTAAAATCATTTCAACTGCTAAATCACACGTAACAAAAGACAGATTGTTTTCAATGGAAACATCATCACAGAGGATCTATAGCAGAACTATAAAGAAAACTCTGTATCTACTATACACGAAAATTTGGAAATGCGATTATTTTAAATCTGACATTATCCTACTTGTTGAAGTCCTTTTATCTTGAACAAACCTACTGCTTTCATAATACTGGACAGCTACTTTTGCTATCGCAGAATTAAGTTGTAACCCGTTGCCAAACTGGAAAACAAAATCCACACCAAACTGAATGATATAAACTTAAACTAAACGTCCAACAAAATAAATGGCTCATCTTCGACAAACAGTTTCAATCAGCTTCGCAAAGGAATAGAAAGAGAGGAACATGGCCATTCATTTCTAAACAGAAACATAAATAACGTGGTCGGTTGGTAGCTGATCTTTCTAAAAAGCGAAAAAGAGTCATTTTGATAGTGCATACTACTCAAACTGCAAGAGAGGGTTTACCGCATTGTTTTTAGTTACGGAGAACGAACAGTTCACAGAGAAGAATACCGTTGGTTGAATAATTTATGAGCTTCCAAGATTTTGTTTTATCCTGCTCTTTGATCACTCTCTATTCATGTTTTCTAAATGACAAGTATCGCATGGTTCGAAGATTTTATGCATCTAAAATGCATCAACCAAAGTTTAGTCATTTTAAATAAATACGTGTCTGCTAGCCAAGGTCTTCTGGTAGTTTGTTGTATTAGTCAAACATCATCAGTGCGGCGCTTTGGGTCTCAAAGCATTTTGAACAGGTGAAAACCACATGGTTTATGATCGATTTCAACACGCTGTACCAGTTATAGAGAGAAACAGTTGATTTCAATGATGTTGAGGATTTACATCGATTGCAGTGAATCGGAGCTTTAAACTTGATTGTCTCATACGCCCAAGTCTATTTGTCCTCAAGTGGATATACTTGACCTCATTTGTGATAAACAGAAGATCGAGGCCAAGTTTTAATAAAGGTTATTCACTTCTAACTCCAACTGTTTTGTATGTTTCTAATGGATCATGAAACAGAACCAATTTTTACTTGATTATGTAATAGGAACTAGGCGGAACTTAATTTTGACTCTGATGCGATCATTCCATCCAAAGCAATGATTCCCATGAAAATGAACTTGCGGAACTCAAAAATAGTTTACTGTCTGGTTCCTCATTTTTACTATTTAACTGATTGTTATCATCATCAACCGACACACAGGTTTATAATTTAAACCTATTTCATGTGGTTCATGCGAGCTCTTGGAAAATATAGTCTGCTTCTGGCGCTCAAGGAGTTGACCGTCACTCATGTGACCCGCAGTTAAGGGCTTTGTCTACGAATTTAGGGATTCATAGGTGAAGTCCTGCGATGACAAAACTGTTGTTAAGCCTGTACAAAGCTGAATCGGACCTGCAATTGTCTTTGCCATGCAATACACAACTTTTCATTAATCACATCAACGTAGCTTATTTCCGAATGAAAACCATTTTATTCAGTGTTCTGTTCATCTGCGGATTATTTTCCGAGTGTATTTTCAATGATTTCGATGCCTCTGTTCTGCTTCTAGTTCCGAAAAAGGCGACAAAGTGCTTCCTCAATACTACAGAGGGATCAGTGTACCTCTACCATGAAGATTTATAATTATTCGTTGCCCAATGACCTTCCAATTGTGAGGGATATTGATATTCGAAAAAATCAAGGGGTGATTTCTCGTGGCAGAGGCATCCGACGGCTATTCGCTTCATTGAGTTACACATAGCTTTAGATACGGTCACTCGTGAGCACTTTTGGGAGTTAATAGAAGCTAGCTGGATGCTCTTCCAAATAACTGGAATCTCTCGAGCAAACTATGCGTCTTAAACAGAACGAGTGTGAGTGTATTCTCAGGACTCTTCTGAATCCACAGAATGCTCTTATGCGAGAGGAAGGTGCCCATTTTTCACCGATACTGCTCCATCTTACCAGTGTCTGGACAATGAACGGCGTAAGGACTACTTTCTCGGTCCGCAGTTGATCCCAACATATCTTATTTTCAATCAGGAACTGGCAGACAAAGTTGATGTCATTAGTGAATCTCTCACCGGGCTTCGATCGACCAAATCAATTCCCGTACTACAAATATTGGTTTCAAAGTCAACGAAACTGAAACCATAGTCTTCTCAACCTTTTCAGAGACAGTGGCTGAAGGTTAAAGACCAACGGACTGAGAATGTTCCAGCTTTCCAATACTTCGATTTGCTATCGT
>UZAN01040002.1:58649-71813 GCA_900618425.1 Echinostoma caproni | reverse complement strand
ATTCGACTGTAAAAAAACTCATACTCGCTCTTAACCGGAAAGTTCATTTGTAGTACCAAGATATAAGTTCTGGGCAGTATGAAATTTGTGTATTTCACGCTTCACCACGCCGAAGTGCGGAGAAAAATAGTACCTGCAAACTGGCAAAACACACTGACCAAAATGGGATCACCAACTTCCAAAGGCACGATGTATATAAAAAGCTCTATTCCAACTATTGAACTCCACAAATCCGTTGGTTCTTCTGTTCAACATTTGAGCACTTAGTTACGTTGTTATTTTACTACGTAGGTCATTAAGCAGGAGATCATGGCACATTTATCGGTGTATCGATTTATCATACTTTTGAAACAAACGACCAGAGATTTGTAGATAAATGCATAAAATAACCAATGAATCCGTAACATAAAAACCAAATAAATAATTGTATTAAAATTTTGAATACAACATTGTGTAGCGAACAAGACATGATTTTAGTGATGCTTCTTCTTTGGCTAATACATCACAATTTATACAGCTCGGTTAAAATACGGTAGAGCGGAGATATTACTTACCAAAACTGACAATAATACATTGATAAACGGATAACGTCTACTGTTTCCGGGGAGGTACTTAGTCCGGATTTGTCGGAGATTGGGAGGGGTGGGTGAAAATAGGGTAGATAGAGGATCATAGAAAACAATGTCTCCACAAATATTTTTTGCACACAAGCGTGGATTGTAAATATGAATTCTCACTACTTCCGCTGTGGCCAAGATGCGATATTTAATCTACTTAGTTGTTCACAAATTTGGTATAGGGGACAAAACGCTCTGGTTAAGTCAATTAAATGACCTTACTTAACAAGGTGTGAACAGACGCGGCTCGTAATTGACTTTGCACCCCAGTGCGCAACCAAGCCGGGTGATGCTCCCGAACTCTCTGAGCCAAGCGTCTGCTAGTGCTAACAATGTACTTTGTTTCATAGGAACAAGTGAAAGAGTAAACATAAAATAAGATCGCAGAAACAAGAACATTATTTTCGAGCTGCAGCCTGAGGGCTGGTCTGGAGGCGAATGTGACACGCCATTTCGCTGCATGGAAAATTTGACTGATCGCTGTCGTCAGCGTTCGAGTAGCTATTTCCGACATGGTGTCACCTGTAAATGGCAGTTTTATGTACGCTGTTTCTTTTCTACTCCAACAATTTCCCTTCGTTTGTCTGGTGTTTTAATATGCTGTCCAAAAATCGATGTGGGTATTCATTTGGTTGGAAGACCTAGCGCAAGAATTTCAATTCGTTCGGCAATGTCTCAGCCGAGCAGACTTTTTGCGCTCTGCTGGCGAGAAATTTAATCACGTTTCGCTTTCTTTTGAGAAGTGCAAAACATTGAAGGTGTATGTACTGACCCGACCAGGTGCTTTTTCTATGCATCAAACGTTGCATAAAACCCTATTTACGGCGTTTAAGGTAAGCAGCAACAAATACGACCTAGTTNTCAGCTTCCTCCTCTACAGTAAGCTTTGCACGCGGGCAGCTGAGTGTTGCCAGTAGCTCATTGGGATTACTATCCTTGTCCAAGAAACACAATACGTCGTCGACATATATTTTGTATAGCTCGCATTTTTTCGATATAGGCTTTCAGGGCGTTGCTATGAAGACGTCCATAAACAACGGGCCTAGTGGGTGGCCCGTTGCAACGCCGTCCTTCTGAATCTGAATTGCGCATTATATATGAAAACATAAGGTGACTGCTTTAAGTCCTCAACCGGGATACTGATACTGAAATCATTCATTTGGATGTAGTCCGCTAAGCAGTTGATCGTTTCTTTGATAGGAACATTAATATGTAGCGAAGTTTAATCGAGGGAAAGCATTCATAATCCGGCTATATTCATGTCTTAAATAGAATCCGCCAGATCAAACGGCTTTCGTAGCGGATGCTTCACCGGTTCAGTCTTCATAGGTTTCAATGTGCTCACGAGCCATTTAGCTATAGATTGGTAAGGTGAGTTGCATATGTCCAATATTAGCCTGAGTGAAACACCGTTTTTTATGTTATTTTTGGTGGTTCATTATCGGAATCCTTGTTTCAGTTGGTCGGATACGCTCAAACGTGGTCGCATCGATCACACCCCTTTGTTTGAGGCATCCCGAATTCTGGGATAACTTCTTTTCAATTTGTTCGTTTTTGTCCTTTTCTCCGTTTATTTTCTGTATCTTATCCTTATCATTGAGAATGATGTTCATCTTGGCTATATAGTCCTGCTTGTTCATGAGGACAATACTTTTGCCTTTGTCTGGTCTTAAAATTATGACTTCCGGATTTCGCTGGAGCTCTCTTAAATGCCTTAAGTGTTTGTTTATCACCAAGCTCCTAATCGCCTGCTTGTTTCCCAGGATTCTGTGACATGTATTCACGAAGTTCGATTTCCAGTTTGCCAACTCTGTTCAATTCAAACTGTTCGTCGGTGGTCTGATGGAACGAAGATCGCAATAGCGCTGATTTATTTTCAGAAAATTAAATCCTTTAAAAATATACACAAAGGAATTAATCATCACTTTTGTTCTTACTGTGGCTTTGATAGCATTCTGAAATTTATTCTCCGTTGACCCAATAGTATTTAGTTCACTGAGAGTTAGGATGAATAAATCCGTCAACACAACTTAGTGTTGAGCCACTTTACCGTTCTGCAAACAATTCATGTTCGAATTTACAGTTCGAACGATTCAGCTAGGTTGCGCGTGTAATCTTGGTTAGTTTACGATTTTCTTCCCAAACGTCTACATTTATATTCGAACTGATATTATTTAACAACAATAAAGTACATATGTGTATAGACATGATCGATTGGGCTCTTCAATTCGAGCTCCTTATACTTGCAGATTGTAGAACACAACAAATGCCATTTTCGTGTGTTCTGACAAACAATAGTAGTTAGGTATTGCTTTAATTAATGACTTCGGTTTAGTCTGGTTTCCAGTTCAGTGCCAACAGTAAATGACACTAAGACAGTCGGGGGAAATAACCCTTCAGCAATCATCATGTGTAATGTTTTGAAGTAAATTAGGAACAAAAGAAGTTATATCAAAATGATTTGAGCAACTGTAGTTATTCAAGAGTAGGAATTCTTGCGTTAAATTCATCACTTGTCACCAAAATGTTGCAAAATTACCGGACATTTGATTCGCTTCATCAACCAATCAACCGCAAATCTCCATTCAAGTTCACTACTTCTCTTTTGCAGCTCACCTGAAAAGTAAGATTGCCCCTATGTTTCACTTGAGCTTCTCTACGATGCAATTCTTGCCCCTTTATCTGGTATTCGCGCATGAGTTTGAGTGTAAACTTGCCATTGTACAAAGAATCTAAATCGGAAAATTGGGTTCGGTGGAGATTTTTTAGTAATTGTGTTCTCGGCAGTTATGCATCTAGTGTGAATTCCTTTGGACAAAGAGATAAATACAACTAGCATGTATTTTAAATCGACTGTGTGGCAGATCGGTGAAAGTAGTAGACCGTTGTGAAGTTGTGCAAGCGGTTTGTTATCCAAACTAATCAAGTACGTCTCTATCACTCTGAATAGTATGCTTCAAGCTCTGACTCATTTTGCACGAGTTCGATACCTGTAGGTCTGTAGAACAAAGTATACGAAGGACTAAACTAGTTGAAATGTTGCTGGTGATTTAAATGCAAGAAATACCCGGAAAAATAAACTGTACAACCATACACACTAGTACTCCTGAACTATGTGACAGTACGCGGTGGTCTATCTTGGTAACCTGATAGAATTTACCACTGGCTACATTCTCTCAAAAGATGAGCTTTAGTTTTTCAGTACGACTCATCGTCATGAGTTGTTTTCTCATTTGGAAGAAGAGAAAGAAAAACATGCCTCAAAATCCATATAAATAGGTTTGATATGTAAAGGTTACGCCAGTGACCATGAAATTTCTGAGCTGAGAATCTGGGTGAAGTATGTGCTTGGTTTTCAACCAATATCCCATAATGTCAAATTGTTACGCTTTATAGGGTGCGATAAAGGTGAGTTTACCAATGTATTCCTCAGTTCCATTGACATTAAAACAAAAGGAAAAGGTAACCGGTTGATGACGAGGTACCGGAGTTATCAGAGCGCATATTTGTTTATTTTAGGCCGATTCGCGAATAGCGGTTCTAAACTGAAACAAGGGAAGAATCATGTTTATCCTTACAGAAAAAAATCAATCTTTTAGTATTATCAGCAAAAGAGACAAATCAATCTAACGAAAGCTTCTCAGTTTTACAGTCATTTATTTTACCAATGCTCTCACCGGTTAAAAAATTATATGCAACCTTCAGGGGGCCAAAATGAAGCTCAAATAAGAACTAAACTACAGTGTATTTTTCACTCATGAGTCATTGGTGAACTGATTGGCATTCTGTCTGTTGAGTCAAAGGGTTTTTCTCAAGCACCAATGAAGAAAAAAATAATCTTCCCAAAAGGTGAATTAATCAAATCAAATTTCCCATGCATAATTGCTAAGACGAGTGAACCTTGCCATCATCAATCAGAAATAACGCAACATTGTGAGATAAAGTTGGAAGCTCCTGTGCCACTTCTGCTATGATTACGTAAGGCCACAATGAAGGAAATTGGTTGTTAGGACTAACGAAACGAGTATGAGTATATTGGGTTACACAGATGAAAGCGTCCCATAGGAAACAAACAAATAATAATTCAGACATGCGTGCGGGAAAATTGATGGAATACTTCGACGGTAGATGTGCATTCCCTGTAGGTACATGAGGTCTTATTCATTTTTGACCGTTATGATAAACCACCAATCAGCTCATTTTGCGCGCGCCAAACATACTACTCAAAAATATAAATGGCACAGTACGGCACAAAAGTTATAAATGCATCAATAAAATGAAACGGAGACTAAGCCCGCCGTAGTTTTGATATGTTGATTCAAACCAAATCAACTCCTGATGCAAGGTTTACATGAGTCAGTTTTCAGTGAGCCATCAGTATTCGTGCACACATCGTAACGAGATACCATCAGGTTGCGCTGCACACCGGTCTGTCGACCAAACTGGCTACGAATCGTATGGTAACTTACTAAATGTTTAGGGGGAAAGTTAATAGTACCGCCTAGCTAAATAAACAAACCGTTTAAAACAACTAGCTGATGCCCCGATGGGAGTAAAAATAGGTAAATGATTTCACGTGAAAGCAACACATGCACAAAAGTTAAGTAAAATCGATAAGACAATCCCAGGGTGCTTTTATCAACATTAGTCATCCGTGGGCTCGAAAACCGTCATAACGATTTCCCTGAGAATGACAATCATATCTGACTGACAGAGACAATAAACAAAAGGGATAATCCGTTTGGTGACCTAAAGCTCAACTGTCTTGAAAATGGACAGACTGAAATAGAACGAGTTTGATTATTTTTAGAACTCCACATTTTATGGTTTCAGGAAAATCTAGGGAAAATTTCTCTGCTTAGGTAATGTTAAATGATCGTCGATGAGAATGCAATTTTTGCCCACACTAAACGCATGCAAATAAGAACCGTAGTCCTGTCACCCTCATTCGAGTGTTATTAGCAGTCACGGAGCCAAGTGTGACCGATTACCGGACAGCACCAGTGAAACAGTACGACGTTCTCTTGTCAGCTCAAAATAGATCGGCAAAAGCGCTCCAGTGCCGCAAAACTACTTATTCGCCGAGACTAACGGACAAAAACAGTCTATCGAGGAGAACCGATTGATGTGATTGGTCTAGGCTTTTATAAATCATTCGATGAAGTGACTCCTCGATACTGCTACACAAACTGCAAAATTTGTAGTCTTGCACTCGATAGAAAGGAAAATATATTTTGAAAACGTACAGATTAGTTCGTGTTCCGGATTAATTGTTCGGTTCCGTTAACTTTAGTTGCTGGATTCTACAGCATTTGGCCTTCCTCTTCAAACTTCTTTCACGTTCATCAACTCTGTCTTTGGGATCCCAAATTGCTGACAGAGGATATCAAAATTTGGAATGGAATATCAAACTCCGCGAGCCCTCTAACATTCTAAGAATCACCGGCGGCAAGTTATCGATGATCTTTAAGAATGACAATAAATGTTTAAGCGTCTCAATGCAACTTCTCATCCCTACACTGCAAAGATCAATTTCCGCAGTTCCGGGGAATTCAACAAATGGAATTGGCAGCAAGTGACACGTCATTGTAGTAGAAGACTTAAGCTGCAAGACAGACTGCACCAGGGCTTTATCTCTATCTGTCTTCGCTTGTAAATCTTCAGCCCAATCCATCCATATCGCTCGCTAAAATAATTGTAACCTGAAGTCCACCTCAGGGGAGGTTCGTTTAAACGACTGGTTCAAAATTGCTTAATGAAATGTTAGTGTGAATCTCCCGTCGTCACAGTATGTATCACAATGAACGCCGTTCCACCTTGCTTCGGCTTTGTGACAACAATTAAATGTTTCTACAGGAAACTTTATAAAACTTTGCTGTATCTTAAGGAAAGAGAAACCCGATCTTGCAGAAAAGCCGACAATAAAATACTAAATTTTGATCTTCACCCAGATTGTAAAGGTTTATTACATTTGCTGTCGAGTTTTCACCACATAAAAGTGATACTGGTAACTCTGATGACATTAGTGGAACTGTCTCTACAAGATTTATACAACCGGTTAAAGAGACGCACGGACAATCGCGTTACACCAACTATTCATGAATTTCTTCTGGTTTGGATTCTGTATACAGTTATCACACCAGGCACCATTATAATTCGCATCCACAATTTTCTGGGATACATTTGCCCCGATCTGAACAAAAACAATTTATTGTGGAATGTCGTTCATTATCAATTTCATTGAAAAGACTAGTCAATTTTCGTTAACAAAAGTTTCTAATTTGGAGAACAAATTGTCCGTCCATAATGCTTGACAGTTGTCAAATACTTGGACCTCGTGGGTGAGTGAATTTTCATAAGAGATAAAGATTGAATTGAAAGAAGTTTGTGTATTGCGTATTGTGTAATATGTGTAACCTTTACAAGCACTGGACCTCACATTTCAGTTAAGAAACATACACGCTGACTGTCACAATGTATATAACAAACTATAAAAAAAACTTTTATAGAACTGAGGATATTTCATAATCCAAGGTTAGGACAAAGTTCACTAATTGTCCGTTCTTTGTTTATGAGTAGACGAGCAAGATATGGTGTAGGTGAATTGCAGTAAGCGTTAATTCGAGATGAACTTTGACGGAATTGGGAGCGTGTTGAATGATCGGAACGACATCGTATCAGTTCTGCCTGCAATGGGTGATCTGAATCTGTGAGAATCCGTTCAGCAAATTTCACACAGGAAGTTACATGATACTCTGAAAGCTTGAAAGATAACTCATTCACAGGAATAAAAGAAAGTCTTTGTAAAACGTATACCAACAATCAATGCAATGTTTTTATGACAATGCACCCAAAACGAGCGCTTATTATTATATTCCCGACGATTGTTGAATGCTAGTTCCGAGTTTTGTATAAATTTAAACGGTGTGCTAAATGATTCAGACTTTTAGGCACAAAGACCTCGGGGGGTAGAAGAGATTTGCGGCTTGCGAATATTCTGATACTAAGAGTGGCTTTGACACTTTGTTTGAATCTCCTAGAGCGCCGGCCATAAATAATACCCTCTCCAATGGCTTTCATTAACAGGTCAATTATTAAAGAACGCTACGCATTTGATAGGCAGAAGCTCCAAGTCCTGTTTTACCACATATTTGAAATTGACACAGAATTAGCTTACATAACACAGTGTTATTTCTCTAAAGTTTTCCTTTCGCAAGCGCAGATGCAAAATTATGAAAGTACAGTGTCCTCACTAAGGAGATGGAATCATCACACTCAAACCTCTAACGCATCACTTCTTCCTTACTGTTCTCTCTTAATTATAGTGATTGGTTTTGACATCGTAGTGCGCACTCAGAAGGATATTTGTGATCTCAATTTAGTCAACATTATTTGATATTCGGTTTCTTTCCCATACCTAAATTGTAAAGGTTTCCAAGTTGAAGGACTCCTATGTTTTGCCCAAAGCGTTTCTCAGACGTGTATAAGCGGCTTTATAACAACTAATGCAATAAAATTAGACTCCATTTGTTGTCATCATCTGAAAGGATTTATCCCCATTGTTTGGATTCACTTACGATGCATGCAAATGTAACTGATAGGCAGCAAACTAATCAGGGCTCAACGCCTGTATCGTTCTGCACGATCCATCGCTTCTCCAGATCGTGGATATTAGAAAGGTAAAAAGATGCTCAACTATGCAAAGGCGAACATTTTTAACTTATGAAAAGTTCATTATTAATCAGTTACGGTGCCCAAGAACGAAACCAATTAAGGTCGTCACTATCACCATTACTCTTTACAAATAGTCCTTAAGTGTGTATCCATGAAGAAAATGGTCGGGTTAACGCTGGAGGTATCCCTAACAATCACCAGACTACTCCTGAACGGTTTCGTAAATCTGACCTGTTCCTACTTGTGAGAGTCACCCCGAAGAAAAGATTTATTCAGTCTTGCTCAGATAACCTTGAAGTTCAAGTGTGAGAAGCTGTAAACTCAAGCAACACTTCCATGCTCAGCGTGCCGATATGTACATAGACTTATCACCTTCCGTATGGAACAACCATCATGTGATTCTCGCGTACGAATGGAAAGTTAAATCGATTATTTCTAGTAACATTTTACCTATGTGAATTTGAATACAAAATACAATAACATAGTTTTAGACAGTTTGTTTCAGATGCTTGCCATAGTGAAGACATATAATGAGAAATAACAAGTTGGAATCAACACTGATGAGTTGCTGGGGTATAACTGCTCTATATTTCTATCAAGGCAGCCAAATAACTCTTTCTGCTTGCAATCCTCAGATTTTCATTGTCTGATAGATGTTGCTTCTGTAAAATGGAACAACCGAGAGTTTTGCGAGAGCAAAACATCCTCGAACCTCGTGGTCACTTTTCTGGGTGTCCATTGTCTATGCGGCGAGTAATCAATGAAGCTGGCGTGTGGTGATAGGTTGAGCATTGATCTTGACCGTCCAAATTCGATTGGTTCATCATTTGATTGACCGACACAAAAATGTGTTCGATCACTCTTCGACTAAATTGCCACTATAAACTGTCCACACAGGTAGTCAAGTAATCCATCAGATTTGGCGTGCTGTAAATGCGGCTGCTTGACTGGTGGAGTCGAGATTTAGCGACGAGTTTAGGCGAAAACTGGGTGTGACTGTGGTGACTTGTCGTTTGATGGATGAGCTATGGCCGCATTCTAACAACTTACATCACCATCCTGGCCGGGAGTTGGTAGGGAGATTAAGAAGTTAAAATGAACGGTTTGTCCACGGTACTTGCAAACTTGTTCGTTTGCCTGCGGTATACGCCTGATCTGGTGCTATCTTCCGTCTACAATAAATTGCACAACACTGTGCACCTATTGATTAAAAAAGCATTTTCTCAATTGAATTGAAATTCGAATACGTCATCGTGCTAGTCTATGCAATTATTCTTCAGTGATTTTTCAGATAAGTGTGGTTTTAGTTGCTTATTTAGTAAGCATGACAATTAAATGTTTACTAAAAAGTTGCCTCAAATTATTCTCCTTGTTTCTTCTGTAATAGTAACTGCCTATCAAAAAGAATGTGAGTTCACGAAATGAGACGACACGTTGTTAAATTACGTTGTTTCGACAGAATATGGAAAAGAACGGTCTTGTGTTTACATTGTAAGAAGTGCAGTGAATTCGGTGGTAGCAGAGCTTACGCCTGACAAAACTGCAAGTAATGTCAATGCTTGGGTTAAAAACGAATCTTGGATAATGATTTTTTATAATCCAAACTGTAAATTATTTACTAAGGTTTCTTCACTAACAAATAGGTACAATGTCGCTAAAAGCAAACGTTCAGTATAGCTTTTAAGTTATTCATTCGGATCTCGGTAATTTGTTATGGGTTTATTGACACTTGGCGAAGATTGATTATTGTTATCAGTTGCAAATGGACTAACTTGTAAAGATTATTATTATAATTACTTTTGTTGTTATGGAAGAGGCGGTTACTCGGTGTAAAAGAGCCTTTCTAATGAAATATAATCTGAGTAGAAACATTAGACATCGATTTTTAGCATGATGAACGGTCTGCAAAGCCTTACAATTGGTGTCACTGAAACGTGATATATGATGTTTATCTTGAATAAGTTATCTGACAGAACCTCGTCCGTTCCCAAGACTTTCTAGCGGCTAAGAATGTTGTGATAATGAGGAATAGGACCGGGAGTTCAAATTCACAAGCACAGATGCAATCGCAAACAACAAAAGGTATTGACAGTTATGATTGCAACTGACACACGTGCAAGAAAATAAATGTCAGCATCAACATTAGGATAAAAACTAACTGAATGTCACATCGCACTTCATTGTCCAGATTGTTGTACAGCTTCTGAGATGCTAGCCTCTAATTAAGAAAAACATGCACTATCTTTACAACTGTTGTTCTGCATTCCGTACGGATACTGCTTGATTGATTCACGTCAAAAACACGCCACCTACATTTATTTTCTGTTTTCACCTCGATTTCTTCATACATCGGCTGGCAATGTAGTTGCTAAAGAAATGGATGATTCCACATACAGTTTGAAATAAAGTAAATAAATGAACATTCTACTCATTCGGTAAATGTCTGCACATAAAATTGCCTGGTATGTTCGTTAAACTTAAAGCTTTACGACATCATAAACTACATGGCGTAATTGGTGTTTTATTGAATAATAGGAGAACGAGCCGCATAGAGACAAAATTCAACCATATTGTGATTTTTCTCAGGAAGGTTAAGAGCACACTTCAGTCTACTTTTCGGCCGGTCAAACCTAAGCGAAACCAAGAATTTTGTTTTCTGTGGCTAATGAGCTAGTCTGAGACAAATCTACATGGTGTCAAACGTACATTGTGACGGTGAATAAGCGGATAAGTTCATCAGCTTAGCGCCACAGGGTTCGGATGCTCGGACCACACTACCGTCATCTAAACCATGTATTTTACATTGGTTTGACGGCAGCTGTTGAACTGTTTGCTTTCGCTGTCCTAGATGTTCTTTGTACTTCATTAAAAGAAAACAGAACCGTGTAAGGACAGCGCAAACATGGAAGGATATCCATTTGATACCGAGATTATATGAACTCTCCAGACCAGATTTCCAGCCCATCACATTTATGTGTGACCTGAGGTTATCAGTTTCGTGGGTATTATCGACCCCGTCGTAGTTATCAAAATGTTTCTGGAGAATTCAATTCGGATCAGGCCGAAGAGTGAATTGAATTGAACCAAATGGCATTAGAAACATAATGAGAATGATCATAAGTAGAACGCGGATTTGATAATCTACTGTTCATTGCTTTTACTTTCCGTCAGTCCAGAAAAACTTACGATTTATACCTACCCTTACTGATTTTATATCCCATGCTAAAGCAAGGGTTTTGGGCAAATTGTATAAGATTATTCCTAATGGTAAGTAACACAGTTCTTTTCTTATTATGTTAATCGGTTCATATATGGTATATCGTATGCTTCTTATAACATTCCGATCTATTTAATGTGTGTAGACAGCTGATTGAGAGCACGCGAAAAGAATGGCCAGTATCGATTTCGTTCATATTGTGTTACCTGTTTTATTCAAATAAAATTGTTTTCACAATTCGACAAGAATTGCTTCTCTCAAATACTTCTTTTGCTTCATGGAATGATTCCATGCCGTTGGATTTTTCAGGGCACAAAAGATCAAAACATGGTGCAGCTGGAAGAGAAAAGTGGTTTCCATTGGTCACTTGCGAAATAATGTTTTGTCGGAGAGACAACTAAACTGCTTTGGGCTATCAGAACTGCGTGATTTTACGTCGAATACTTTTTGAATGCTCTATATATGACGGAAAATTGTTATTTATCTAAGAAATCCTAGTAGTTTTTTAAATTTCGGAGCAGATATGCAAACTGTCTCTCGAATTATGTACATTGTACCAAATAAATAATACAGACTGTTCAAATATTTGTAGAAGATCACGAAAAATTGGTAAATTTTACATGATTTACCTGAATTAATGTGTGTCTCACCTCTACAAGGAAAATATCGAGAGATCTCTTCGACTTGTCATCACTTCGGTATATAAGACATGCTGAGCAGGAAAATACATAGAAGTAACTAAACCCTAGGAATCATTTTTCCTGAAGGCCTCAATTAGGGTAGGTGTATCAAATGAAAAAATCCCTAAAATTTATTCATGATTCGAGGAAAAACAAATTTGTGTCATGAAGAGCAATTCCATCAGCGTTGAAACCACTACTCAAGGTCACCTTAAAACTATGTTCCTACATCTAACTTTAAAGTTCAAATCAAGCAATAACCCACCACCCACCTACAAGCTTACAACAAGACATTTCAGGGGTTATCGATTTCAGTCGGTGTATAACTGTTTCGGATGCGTTAAAACCTGTCAGGCTAGATAAATTCAAATTCAAATTCAAATTTTTATTCTGGGATATAACTTACAAAGACTTCGCTTTTACAAATCCCATAGGGTGTTTACACTTTGGTTCGGATCACGATTCACAATATCACAGTTAGTCCATGAAAGTAAAGTAGTAAAGTAATGTTTTGACGGGCACAGGAGAATATGTTATGTAGTTGGGTGTTGAAATGTAACGTTTGCCAGGGCATCATCAAGCTGACGCTTGAAAGATACTAATGTTGGGGCACAGACCACGTGAGCTGGTAGAGAGTTTCATGTGCTGCACACTCTGACTGCAAACGAGTGACGTCTGCAGTCGAGACGGCTCTTTTGGTGTGCCAACTTCAGCGGATGCCCTCTGAGATGAACGTTGTGCGATAAAACCAACAGAGATCTACATAGGTGGTTGGGTTGTTGGAAAATCCGATAGAGTAAAATNCAAACGATCCAAAAGCACGTTTGAGCAGTCCAACCTGCTTTACCGCAATGAATGATGCCCTGGAACAGTTTGTGGAGCAACCCAAGTCTGCGCCAATCACTACTCTTAGATCTTTCTCGGATGGAGCATGAGGCAGAGTTTCGTGTCCCAGAGTGTAGAGAAAACGACGTAG
>UZAN01040002.1:42248-58143 GCA_900618425.1 Echinostoma caproni | reverse complement strand
ATCTCCGGGTTTTGTTATTGTCCTCCATATTTTGGCATTGTCTGCGGTCCGAGGACATCTGGAAGATCATTAATAAAGACAAGGAAAAGACGTGGGCCTAGCACTGATCCTTGTGGAACCCCACGGTTGACATCTATCGGATCAGAAAGTGAATCGGAAAGACGAACTGACATGGTGCGTAGGCGAAGAAACTTCTCGATCCAGCCAAGTACGAGTCCACGAATTCCATAGTTATACAGATTTCTCATCAGTATTTGATGGTTTACCCTGTCAAAAGCTTTGAAAAGGTCCAGGTAAATGACATCAACTCCTTTGCCTTGATCTACAGCATAAGTCCAATCGTCCCGAGCCAAAATCAGATTAGTTGAACGATTTTTTCGAAACCCATGCTGGACTGGGGATAGTAGGCCATTTTTCTCCAGATGATCCATTACGGAATTAGCAACAATAGATTCCAAGACTTTGGACAACACTGGAAGGAGCGTGACGGGTCGGCAGTTGGCTGGGTCACTACGGCAGCCACCTTTGTAAATTGGTGAAATGACACCGTTTTTCTACACCTGAGGAAGCACGGTATCTTCAAACAGTTTTTGGTACAGCCTACTTAGAGGATCGGCTATGTGACTTGCCAGAATAATAAGGGCTTGTGAATGGATGTTATCTAAACCCGTATAGAAACAGATGTTTTGATGAGGTTTGCAAATCACTGTTCTGCAGTCAAGAGAAATTACCTCTATCTGATCAACATTATAAGGTAACTAGATTCAGTGCTATTACTTAATTTGAAGGATCCACTTGCTCGAAATCACTGAGAAAATTTCTAATTGCAGGCAAATTTTACCAACATCGTCACCAACTCCAATAACCAGCATATATTGTTAGCCTTGTTGACTTCTCTGTTGTTATCTTGTAATGACATAAAGCCAAATAAAATAGGTGAACGAGAGATTGCCCTTACAAGCAATAATAATCAAAATTTGCATGCTTTTTGTTTAATAAGACTCTTTGTAGTTCACAGCACACTTCTGAGTGGGCAGTTCATTGGTAAATAGCTAATCCCCAATATAGTTTCCAACACTTGATCTGGATTAGAACCCATACAATAGACCCGAATCGATGCAAACCTCATTACCTCTGTCAATAATGAACGAAATCCAAGTTCTCTTTAAAAAGCTCGACTGGCCTTGCTGCGAAACACCTTACCGGAAACGGCGTTTCCGGAAATATCCCAGTAGTCGTCCGAGCCATGGGTACCCGAACATCAGATCAAAAGAAAAGACTAATCAGTATCACGAACTTGACATCTGGCTATTTATATGCGTGAAATGCGATGGTGTTTTCGATTCTTCCCGATAAACTAAGTGTTCGGGTAACAGGTTTTCATTTTAGAAACCTACTCTGTGTGAAAGTCAATGATTTTTTTAAATACAGTCGTTTTACTCCTTTATTTCAGCTGTTGCGGAACTTTCAGAAGTAGGTAAGATCTCATTCATAACAATTCACTGCGTTGCAGTGAATCAGAGCTGTACCTAAAAGCCTATTTTAATAGGCAAAATATTTTTATTATAACTCAGGATTTCCATACAACCTACCAATGAGTAAAATCTTAATGGATAACTAAGCGAGTAGGAACAAGACTATCTATAGCTTTCAGTACATACTTGTAACCAAAGTTCTGTGCTTTGCTTACTTCCCAACTGATTATGCGTTTGCGACAAAATGTCTGACCCGGTATTTTCATTTATATATAGACGTTTAATGGTTTCTGTGGCGAAAAAGCATATTAGAATACAGGTCACACAATTAGTAACATCACCAATGATGGATAAGTGATTTTCACGGCCGACTGGCATTTGTCATTTGATTGGCTTAGATAAGTTACGGTCATAACTTAGCTAAATCAATCAAAAGACAAATGCCAGCTGACCATGGGAAAACGTATATAGTTCGCAATTTGAGGCTACTATTCTGATCTGAGAAAATAACGGCCTGCGTGGCTGGACAGAGGAACAATAAAAAATTAACTGGTATAGTGGTTTCGCAGCTAGTTAATGCAAATCAAACTGCTATTATAAATTCACAAGATCTGAAAGGGGTTAAGGTGAGCAGTTTATTTGAAAGAACATAATGAGTAAGGATGAATCGGATGAGTTAGGAACGAAAGGTCTCATCCAAAATGACGTGATCATACATTTATGAAGCGTTCAGAAGCAGGGGTCACCAAGTTCGGTGAATCGTCGGAACTAAATTGAGTCAAACGTTGTGTTCGCATCTTCTGTAGTCACAGTTTGGAATACATTAATTCACTGTACGGTTTCATATCTGTATTTAAAAATTCTGAAAGTCAACCCATCGCCTATTCTTGCGCGCCTCAAGCACACTAGTCACTAATGTGAATAGCACACCTCTACAGTGCGAGCGTGATCTGATTACGACTCTAGATCGACTTCCAAGGTCGGTTCACTGCCGTTTGCTATCCACAAAGAAAGCATAGAAATTCGGTTCACCCATCTACATTCTCTTTGGAGAAATTAATTCGGCGAATGATTGAGCTCATAATTCCTTCACATAACCTCAGCCCCCCTCCCAAAAAAATATCAATTCGAAAACCTTTTGAAAGAAAGAACAATTGGGTTACTATGCGAAACTTACACCTGGTCTCAAAATGAAGCGTTAATTTCCTATTCTTCAAAACCGCTGCATTTTGCTCTACTGATGTACAAACTACTTTGACGGTTGATTTCCGAACCACTGAAAACAATATTTTACTAAATTTTACTTTTTAACTTTCCCAGTTTCGAAAGTTTCACAGTTTGCTTTGAATAAGCTTTTTATCGATCGTGAGGTCTTTTTGCTCTAATCACCGAACCTTTCAGTGGAGCTGCTTCATTAATACAATCCGAACTCTGAATAAATATCTCTATTAAGAGATATCAAGAGGATTCAAAGAATACTGAAAACATTTCCCAAGATTTTATGGATGACCGTCGCTGGACGGTATTTATGGCTAATCCCCGAGATTTCACAAACACTATCTTCTCGGCTAATTGATTGTAGATCATTAGGAAGGTTGTTCTGCATCAACAATGTAGATGAAAGCTCTCACTTTTCGGAGTTATCAAAGTGCAAACTATTTCGGCGCGTCTATCACTAACCTGCCTAATGGTGTTCTGAAATTGTGAAAAATACTTTTACTGTTGGATTCCAACTTATGTCATACGCCACTATTCATACCACGATTTCTAGCACAGTACACGGCTGGGAGTAGTCAAATTTTAGTTGAAAATGGAATAGTTGAACAATAACCACTGTGGTTACGTGGACCGTTTTGTAATAAAACAAAATCAATAAGGCTAAATACTTATTATTGCCACAAAAAACCGTTTATGCTTTCGATTTTAACATTTCAGATCCATCTCTGGTGGTGTTTATGCTAAAGCCGTTGTTATTGTCGGTTTGTGGGGTGATGGTGCAGGAGACCCGGATGTGTTTGCTGTTGACCGGCTTGATCATTATGTCGTTCTATCGGGGTATCATGTGGTTTTCTAATCAACATTCTAGGGCTTAGTTCGTCGGTCAAAGGAGTGAACAAACTATCCTTGTGATAGAATTTGCATGTTCTACTGCAGATGTCTGCCAGTTACCTGAAAGATAATCAGCAATAATGGCACCAGTGAGAATACTGATATTCTGTATATAGCATAAACAATTGCACTACTCACAGGTTGTTGAAGGGTTTCCAGGTTAGAAAAGTCCTTATAAAGTGAAGAGGTGATTTTCAGTTTATTTATCCCGGTAGTTACATTGACTTAATCGTGTACTGAAATAGGCATGACAGAGTAATAAAAGATGCCAAGGGTAGAACATAATCTTTACTCCACTCGGTTAATACAATCTTGGCAAACTGAATGAGTTCGTGAATTAATTTAAATAATCGTTGTGTCTTATAGTGATAAGATGTTAGAGAAATATATTAAACCGTTGTTTTCTAAAAACTATAACCTCCAGCGGAGAAAAGCAGCTCCAAAATTGCTTCCCATCGATAAACACTCGCGCAACGACGTAAACCAACCGACGCTTGTAAAATTTTAGAAAGAGAACTGACGGATTCTGGTAAGTGAAACATATTTGATATTCCATTAATTGTGAATCAAAAGCATCAATTTTAGTTTCCAAGTGGAAAATGTAATTAATCACAACTGACTTGTTATTTAGTCGGATACAGCTGTATGTTTTTCTTTTTTGAGTTTTGAAAGTAATGGTAACCCTACTTTAACCCTTATTATTCTATGAATGAAAATAATTGAAAACCAAGGGGAATCATTTTCACTAAATGGTAACTTCTAAATGAGGTTTGCTCATTTCAAATGATAATGATCTTTGCCAATCGGTTTTTCACAATTATGAGTAGTACTCGTTGTGACTATGAAAAAAACTTTATTCACGTCGCCAATCCATTTTAGTGTTTGTGCTCATGGATAGACATCGATTGGTTAAGAGATTTGATTATCCGGGATAGTATCGGCATCGGTATCTTGACGCATGGCTCAAAAGAGTGAATGACTAAATTTTTCGACGGTTTGAATCCTTATATTCACCGGGGTCACGCCTAGTGAAATCCGATCAAATTCGTTAGAGGAAAGGGTTTATCTGTTGAGAAATTTCGGTCTAAGCCACAGACACAAAAGCTTATCTAGTGTCATGAAAGTCAGTCAACCAACTCTTCCCTAAGTAGTTGTTTGTAAGAATATAACTTATCTGTGGGACAGTTTTATCATTTTTGCACTTTAAATTCTACTAAGTGCCAATCTGTCTACCAAATTAACACGTAAATAGTAGTTACGAGGAGCTAAATTTGGCAGAGGTCTAGAAATAGGTGTGTCTCGAGTGATTAAAAGGATCCGTTTTCAATATGCAAATGAGATATTCGGTTACTGAATAGAAGATCTGCTCAGTTATTTCTATATAACTTTACAGTAACTGATCGTTTAAGTTTAACGATGCACGCGCACATTCCAGAATGGTCTATGTCCGATCAGTATTAGGACTAACCTAACAGCTCAATCAGACTATCACTATCACTATCCCCAGACTCTGCTTGATCCACAGAATCCACAGGGAACTGTTCCGTGCGGTTGTGCCCACTCCCAATGTGGGATCCAGCAAACGCGCAACGAAGTGACTAAACATGTGTGTTGAGCGACGCCGCCTATATTCCTATAAAAGGGAACAAAGAATGGTGTTCATAGGTTTGAGATCAGCCAGGTCGTTCAGAGCAGATAAGGCACGTGTTGTAATAAATTTATCGTTCAAGCAAATTGAAACTTTTGTATAGCAATCACTTGGCGAATTAATATCTACATTAAAAAGTATGAATATTGGCAGGAACCGGGAAATCAAAACCTGATCGTAGTCATAACTACAACGCTGCCATAAGGTGCCAAAAGTTAGGATATATCTGTTTTTCATTGTGCATTATCAATCATTAATTTCTGTTAGCTTTCCTTACTGGACTACGCTAACTACTTCGCATGCATTTGTCAATTAATCTAGCCGAAATAGCATTCAGTTAATCTCAAGCAGTGGAATAAGACATTTATGTCAGAAAACCTTGCAGTAATCTTTGCGATTTGTAATTGAAGAATCTAATCTTTGTTATTTTAAACATTTTGAGTAATCCGAAGTTTTGATTGATTAACGTGTCCAAAGTGGACAACTCAAACACCGATTGTAGTGAATTTAGGCAATTGTACCTTTAATTCTACCGGTAATCTGGAGCAGTGATTGGTACATAATGTTTTGATCGTCCAATGGCACCGTATTGGTTGAACTGTAATCTGCATTGAAACCAAGCATTTGTCATGCATGTAATTGTTGATTATGCCTTCGTTTTTGAATGCCCCTTGATCAGTTGTTGGAATGTATGTTAAATTTCCGGGTGTTCTTGTGTATTGAGGTTATTCCGTAGCTATACTATGTACATTTTCAGTGGCACTTGAAAAATCAACCTCAATAGCTCGGTAAACTACAGAAGAAGAACGAGAACAGGAGGTGAAGCACACAGCTCACATAATAATGTGCCGTAAAAAGTAATAATTTAATGAGGAAACACTACAAATGGCATGATCATTTTTATTTACAATATCTTGGTTTTGTTTACTCCCTTATTGGGTCTCATTTCCGCGATGTTTTCAGTTGAACAAAGTATGTTTGCTGTTGATATGTTGACAATTCAACTATCGTGTTTCTCTCAAGTAATTTTCGATAGGTGAAATGTGCCATACGTTATATCCTTGATCGTTGATCGGGTGTGCGTCATGGACGCGAATAAAAAAAACCTGGTGGTAATTGACTTCTGTCGGTCGGGTAAGGAAGTAAATCAGATCAAGGTGGATTGATAGATCAGTCACCATGATCAATCGTCAATGTGATCATGTTTCATTGCCCGAATGGGTTTAATCTAGGTTCTCAATATCCTAATGAGTAAATTCCAATGGGACCGCGATTCCCCTAAATAACACCGATTCCTTTGAATCAAGTGTGATTGCCCATGTACTGTTGACAAAACGACTCTCCTAATATGACGGAACCTTTACCAACTCTTTATTTGGCTTGGGAAGTCCAAATATAAACTTATCTTGATCCCATACGAGAGCGCTCAAGGGGGGATGCTTGGGTGAAAAGTCCTCAGATAGCTTCGCTGACGCTAACTCAATCAATACATCCAGGATGTCAGAAACCTTTGCGGTTTGCCAAGAACAGTTATCAAGTTAGACCTTGGCAGTTTCTGTATGCATATTCCCTCCAATAAGTAATTTATGGAAAAACAGCCTCAGATTATAATTCTGTTTGTGCTTTGCTCACGATCCTAAAGCTTCTTAGCTGCATCAAGAGTCAGTTGTTAGGACAGTTTTAGAGATCTGTCGGTTGCACATGGTTGTGTCCTCAAAACACCGATCACTTCTTGGTTCATATTCCATTCAATATTAAATAGTTGTTCCAAGTTCTTAATTCGCCATGGGCTGCACAGTTATCCGCTTGAATATGACCTGCCCAAGATTGATTGAAAGAACCATCAATGAATTGATGGACTCATTACGGAATTTCACTAGTTTAAAACCTAATCAGTTTCAAAGGAAGTAGTTGTTCTTGGACTGACATCTCGTTTTAAGAGTACGAATTTGTGCGTTTTAACTGTCGTTGATATATTTAGCATCGATAATATAATTTAATAGCAACAATAATATAATAATAATATATTCATAATAATATAGTACTATATATGTATTTAAGTGCAATACAGTCCGCATACTAAGTTGGCACTCCCAAAAGAACGCGGATCCCAGTAAAATCAACAAAATAAACGAAGGCATTGATCCAGAGTATTTATTTGGGTAATAGTCAATTCACGTTCTTCTTCCCTTCCTTTCTTTATCAATTTATTTCCTCTTACTGAATAAACAGAGATACAATTTTTAGGAAGAGGGGAAGCGGCCAATAAAAGGGCTGCCATTCAACACATTTTGGATTAACTGATTGACTGTTTGAATGCTGGCTTGACGGTATTCGAATGTAGTGCAACGTGTGAGCCGGAGTCGGCCGGCCTGCCTGCCTTCCTACACGCTAATCGTCCTTGCCTGTTCTCCGGTTCGTCCACCGGCTAAATATTTGCTGTTTGCAATAAACTTACTGCCTAATTCATTGTATGCTCATCTTCCTACTTAATTTGGGACACAACGGGGGAAGTGACCAATCAAAGGGCTGCCATTCAACACGCAACTTGGGGAGAGTCAGGTGGTGGTGGTAGGATTCGAACACACATCTCCGAGGTGATAATTCGGTGACGTTACCACCAGGCCACCACCGGCCATCGTCGGCTGACAACTTTCGGACGCAATTACCAATATACCAGGAAAGCGAATGATCCAGTAAACGTGAGAAAAATCGAGTCCAATTTGTTTTTGCATTTGAACAATTCAATCCTGCGGTGATGACCTCTATGCTGCGGAAGCTTGAAGCACTGAAGTCCCCCGATGAACCGAAGCAATCATGAGGGAAAACATGCTGTTAGAGGAACTATTGTCCTTATGCTCTCATCGGCGTAGTAATAGGTGCTTACTGCGACGGGATAGGTAGGCTGACATTAGCAATCGCTCACCACGTGATTAACAACGGTCAATATTTGAACGAAGTCCACGCGTCCTCTTTCTGATTACTTCATCGCACTCCGCAGTTGTTTTGGATATTGGAAGCTATATCAATCGCTCATCTCATGCCGAATCTACGCTTCCGAAAACGCTTCCCGCTTGGTCCAACCCTGACCAGGCTTTAACTAGTCGTCTTCAGTTCATTTTACGCAACCGGGTTATGTGTAATTACTTATATTATTTGTTTCTTAAATGTCATAAATTTGAAACCAAATAGAGTATTCAAAACTGTCTTCCTGTAGCAGTTTCTGTATAACATTTTATTCAAACAAATTTCTTATGAAGACAGGCACGAGTTGCAGCTAGAAATGCTAATATAATAATCGTATTAAGGAATTTTACTTAGAATTGTAATGGCTGCATATTATAGATTGCGAAATTCATTTGTGTTTTTGTGAAACAACTTTATCACTAGAGTAGGTAGTACATAATTAAAGACAAATTACTGTGGGATTCTTAGCGGACTGTGTTAGCAGTGCTGCAACACCTGATAACAGCTAGTGGTTTCTATAACCAGTTAACGGAAGCTTCATAATGTCGCCAACGACAGCACTGATATCAGAAAAGCAAACTCATCTACCCCATATTATGCGATACTGTTTGGTTAACTCGTTAAATTTGTCTATCGCAACATTTTCATATGCAAATCAACAGTTCTGAAAAACTGGGACAACAGTAAGTTTCTGCGACCTACTATTTTGTCATTCACCCCAATTTCCATGTAATCGAAAGATTTTCTGAACGAGGTATACACTTGATGGAAAATATGTTGCCGACCAACAGAAGCCTTCTGCGCAGAATATATACAATCAAAAATTTATGAAATAACTTGTTGTTTGCAGGAGAAACATGACTGATTTGTGTTCTGGGTAACAATTCATGACGGTATGTGTTGCCCGTTCCGTTGTGAATGGCGTGTTATTTTTGCCAAGAATCATTTGATGTTTGATGACGTTCAACAGTTACCGAGACCATGGCAATCGCATGTCATTTGTGCACCGTATTGACAGAGAGTACGATAGTCAGAACCGGAGTGAATGGCACGGGTAGAAAGCCCATAGAATCAAGAAATCATCAACGTTGAATTTAAATGTCGGTGAATTAATTGGATGTGCTTTGATGATTTTCGGTCCTTGCAGGTAAGATGCAGCAGCGTAGTGTAAACTTCCTTTCCTTTTTCCCTTTTTGAATTTACTTCCTATTATTGAATATACAAAGTTACAATTTTCAGAAAGGGGCAAGCAGCCAATCAAAGGGCTGCCATTCAACACACAATGGGGAAAGTTAGGTGGAGGTGATGGGACTCGAACACACATCCACGGGGAGATAGTTTGACGAAGTTACCACCGGGTCACCACTGCCATCACAACATTACCTCAGAGGAAAATCAGTTTCAACGGTACATCCCTATGTATGAGCCGTAATTTATAGATAACATTCGGTTTAATAAATCCAATCAGCGGAGCTAAACGGCAGAACAACTAGATCACCCATCAAAACCGTAATGACACACCTAGTGGAAATAAAACACAGTGAATATAACTGGGGCCAACCCACAGACCAGACTCCTTCTTCCACCCTGGTCAAAGTGAACATGATCAAATTTATTTGCACAATCCCTCACAATCAAAGTTTATCGCGCGTGGTAAATCAGTGAACTACGTTTGTTGTTTCGTAATGCTCTATTTTATGTTGGAAGCCAATCTTGGTACTCAGATTATAATCGATGTTTTGAAAATATCATTCGGGACTGGTGGAAAAATGTTGACAGCCACCGGAAACCAATTTCTAGGAAAACACAACTGCATCATCTACCCGATAACAAAACATTCTAATCAATTTAGACAACAGCATAAACAACAGGATTCTATGCTTTATATACCATCCTCAAATGGAACCTAACTGTGCTATTTAGCAAGGAGTTCTACTCCTAGGCTTGAACTGTTTAACCGAATGAATGGTGATGGTATTTGGTTGCCAAAAGTGACTAACAATCAATAAATAATCTGTTTGTAGCTTGAAAGTTTATATAAAATCTGAAATACTCAAACAATGGCGTTTCATTATCATAGGCTAAATCAGGCTTTTGGTATTGCAAGTATTTCTGTGGAGAAACCAAAAGGATCTATGGGATGTGAAACTATAACAATCTTTTCCTTTTTTGCAACGGCGTAATAACTGTGTAATCAGTTTACAGTTAAGATGAAGCGATAAATCCAGATTATAATGGAGAATCGTAGCATTGGTGGTGAATATAGATGATTCTCTGGAATATTGGGTTTTGTGAGCGGTTTCAGCTGACCACTGACCGTACTGGGTCTAGTAAACCGGCGAAATTCAGATACCAATATGACTTGTATCAGACCTTGGGCACTTTTTAGGGGTTTAGCAACAGTATGTTGAACAAGCGAGACTAATCTGTAATACAAATGAATAAAATAAGGATTTTCGATTCAGAACTGAATCGAACAACAAATTGCGAGCGTATGAGTATGCCATGTCGGAGTCAATGAGCGTGAATTGGAGTTCCACGAGGTTGTTTGAAAAAGATTTTCAATCAATTTGTATACCAAAAGATGACCCAGGTTGGGAAATAAAGAGTAAGGTCAAACGTATCTGAAAATTAACACAAATATCAAATATCATTGAAGAGTTGGCTGGTTATAAACATATCTATTTGTGTCAAACAGATATTATTTTGGTATCTCGTTCAGAAATTGAAACCTCAACAAGGCTGCGAAGACTATTGTAGTCTAAGCGTTTTTTTCTCGGTCAATACAGGTATTTCTTTTATTCTATTCTTGACTCATTTTTGGTTGGCTCAGTCCCAGCTTTATTTGTTTTTTCATCAACGGCGAGCAGGTTTGGTTCGTGTGTCATGAGAAGCAACGTAAAACTGATAATTTAATGATGCTCATTGCGTTCAAACTGATACTCTTCCAGGGTGAGACGATAGTGGTCAAGACAGATTCGTCATGGTCTAATAGTATATTGAATATATCGAGCACCATTTATAAACAACTTCTGTGATTGATTTTATTTGCAGATAATTATGCGTAGTGGTATTATATGCATTCCTAGCTGCACGTTTTGAGTTAGGCGGGAATTAGTTTGTTGTTGAGTGCATCGGCCAAATTGCCTCACATAATCCAGGATGGCCTTTGTGTGTTCATCCCAATGATCTAAGTCTATAGAGGATCAACTTTCAGACAAGACATATGCAATACAAACACCAACAGACTACATATAATCACCGATGGCTGAAACCAACCTGGACGAGACAGGTTTCTTTTGCTAACTGTCGATCTTTCCATCATTATGAGGTGGTTTCACAATTTTTGAGGGGCAGAAAAAATAAATAGAAATGTTTTTGACTGGTTTATCTAAACGGGACTTGGAGTTTCTGACGATGTCCGGCAAAACTGGGGATAGAGTTTCTGTGCTTACTACTAGTGCTAGCGTTCACCAACAACTCTATGGCCATTATGAGTTGATTTCGGTCTGGTTTTAAAGAATGCGTTGCAGTTTTTAGCCCCGTTTGGTTCATATCACTTATTTCAGCTCACACACAGGTATTACACAACAGGTTCCTTTCGGCAAACGAATTGTTGTGTTTTCCTTTAGGAAAACACTTTTCTGGTCCTCAGATAGTCTACACTCCTTAAAAGAGTGTGTTATCGTCTTCAAGGTACATTTTCCACTGGGATCTGAATGAATCTCAGCACTTTCTTATTAATGGGCCCATCTGGGAGTTATTTAACATTCTACTGGTTGTCAGTTGTTTCAGAGTGAATGCATGATACTGACAATTAGGTTACTTCAGTGAATATCACTTTTTGTTATTTAAATGGACATATATCTCGTTCCTTCTTTAAAATAAGATACTTATTTTGGACCGTGGAGTAAGTGAAATCACTTGTTGCTGTATATTACATTCATCGTATTGTATAAGAGAAATTCTACTTGTTTGCGTTTCTCCAAATCTGCACATAGAATGCCTTTTGTAAATTACTCAACCAAAACTGTAGCATCTGGCTTTTTTAATTGGACTGCTTGACTCATCCCGTCAGCTGTCTACGAAAATCGGATAGAAAAATGGTCTTCTGTGAAGAAGAAAACCCGGTAAGGTGGTCGAGATTGCCCTGCTGCGGGCTTTTACCGTAATTGAAATCAATGAACTTATTCATCCGAGCATTTGCAATCGCTTGACTCCGAAGGTGAATGATGTTCTTTGATCTACACATTGAGTTCCCCTATTTGAATTCGAATGATGCTTCATTATCTTCATCGATGTTATACATGAATAATCGTGTCCAGCTAAGGAGACACAATTAAACACCAGAGGTCAATCTGCCCGGTGAACAGGCTTATTCTTGCTATTATGGGATTTGTGAGGGGAGCTTGGTATATTTAGTTTTATATTGCCTGCTTCGGAGCTTAGTGAAATATTGCAACAAATTTATCTTTGTGGCTTCAACTGATTTGCCCACAAACTGGAAGAGCGAGAATAAAGTGTGGAAAAGCATATGTTATAAATTACCACATAAGGTCTTCAAGATAATTATTGCTGTTTATATCGAGATGGAAAATGTTATCTACAAATCTTTCCATGCGACTTACAGGGCGGAAAAAAATAATCACAATAATTTCGGCCTGCGTAGCTTCATCTAACGCCTATAAAGATAAATTACTATTTTTATCGCGGAAATACAAGTAAATTATTAAGTGTATGATCGTTATTTTATCATCATTAATTCATCATTTATCATTAATTCGTTATGTTAATGAAGCGTGAGCTAAAAACCTAGTACGTACTGGATAGCTCTTTCGATCTGGTTGGGTCTCCTCAGTTGTGCAAATCCATCGAAACAACTGGGGATCAAACGTAGGACCTCACAGGTGGAATGCCAACAAAATTACCTACTCGGCCAGCAAAGGCAGCTGGACAGACTGTTTCTCATTTTGAATATACACGGTAAAGCACAAACCATCTTTGCGAGCTCGCTGCGGGCAACGGACCTGGCTCATCTCAGCACTAGCCTCTGGAGTTATGACTGGGTTGGAAACTTTCAAAACGTGCCTATTTTTTGTACAAAAGATTCATGACTAGTCTAATAAATTTTTCGCACTCTCCGTGGGAACTTTAAATGGAAGCACTTTATAACCTGGATAGATGGGAAACAAGATCAACGGAACCGCATTTAAGCACCATGCATCCGGCCAATGAGAATTTCACTCCCTTCCTATCGGAATCATCAACACCACGTCAGCGCGATCAGTTACTTCAAATAAAAACTTTCACTTAAAAATATTCTCTCTTTTAGTCTATCTGGGTAAGTTTTATACCACAATGTAACTTAAACCGTAATTCATATCTAATAATATAAGTGTTAATTAAATAATTAACTTATACCTCTCGGTTGCTTATGAGTAGTAGTGTGAATGATAGACTGCTGAAGTCAGTTATCATCGAACTGAGTCAGTTTATCGCATCAAGCCATCCAAGTGCTTCACGTGCTGCGTTAGATATTCCAAGAATCTAATCAATGATTCTGTTTAATCAAATCGAGTCCACCTGATTTTCTCGCTTGCATCATCGAGGTTTTCGAATGAAAACTCCATTTCTTGTAAGCTGTTAAACGGACTGTCGAAACTTTAAAAATCAAATATTTTGATATCAACTTCCTCAATGTCGATGGTGGAGGTGTTTCCCACCAAAGTGAAAGGACGAAAAGGCAACATCCGGGGCTCTAACCGGGTTGGTGTACCATTGGTAGTTCACCTAAGAGAGTTGGCTAAATACCATGATTTCAAACCAATTAAGAAGAGGCGTACTAACCACGCGCACCTTCCTGTTTGTGTCAGTGGCCACCGGCCTGATTGTGCATTAAGATTTATTGAGCACTTTGTAGATTGGACCCCTTCCAATGGGCATGTGATTCAATGAACTAGACGTCGGCCTCCAATTGACTGCGAACTATGAGTTCACCCTTATTGTCCTCCAGGTATGGCTTTCTAGGCAAAGCTTCGAGTAGGTACCATGAGGTTTTCCCCCTTCCTCGATCAGCGCGACCGGGATGCAACATGTCCATAGAGCCTATGAACTGATGCCATCGCTTTGTATTCACATGTTGTGGCAAATTTGCCAGTTTTATTTAATTGGTTACATGTTGAAAAAAACTTATGGAGATGAGTGACTCTCTTACGCTTGAAGATGTATCCTTTCCGAACTTCAAGCGAAAACGCGTGTCATCCAAACCAGTTAATTTTGTGTAAACAAAGTTAATGTGAAACAAGCGATTATCAGTTGTTTTATTGCTAATTCGAACCCGTTTCCCGGTGTCTCAGGGCTTTTCTAAGAACTATGGCTATTGGCAAGGAACAGTGAACGTTGAGTCATGACCAAGTAAACGCTATGATTTGTAACTCTGTTCCCATACCAGTAATTTCACATCTATCGGCTTCTTGATACATCCCTTAGTCGAACATGAATATTTGTAATGTATTCACTAGATGCTCAAGAAATGGAGCCAAAGCAACATGTACATATGTTTTAGCATTGAATGCATACATGCGTATACACCTGTAGGTTTCTTCTAACAGAGTTAGTTTTACTTAATTGCGTTCGTGGCGATTTTCGACTGCTATTTTCCCAGTTTGGTTGTTGTGAATGGTTTTGCGCAACTTCTAGACGTAAATATTAAGCTTTTCAGTTGATGAACATTAAACACACCGTATGTAGTGCCTGGCCTATTTACCACTATGATTTCAGAAATCCCGAAACCCTAATTTTACAGCTCTAATGAATGCCATGTACTCTTAAGTCCATAATGACATCATCAGATAAAAAGAACCTCAACTGAACTGCTGATTAGTTTTGCCCAACATTTTCAATATTGTTTACCCACGTTCATATCTGAATCTGGATTGGATTATGTCAAACATTTGAAACTATTGATTGAATAAGTGATTCCAGCATTTATTCTCCGCTTTCTGCCTCAAAGGAGAATTCTGCCAGTTAGCGTGCTCCTAAAAGGTTGTCACGTTCAGGAGGCAGTTAGGTACGTAGTACAGGTTTCCTACGACTTTTTTGATGCAAGTGTTTCCAAATTAAGGGATATTAAAAACACATCTCATCCCATTCTGGTATTCTGGCGCTTGTCATCTCTTCCGCTTACCTACTCACATATATACGATAAGCTTACAGGGATTATAATTCTTAATACAGGGCTTCGCTCCCCGCACACCTACTCAACTTTGCCATTTCAACATGTTTGTATTTCAGCAAAGCGTAACATTTCCAAAAGTAAGATATTTCTCCAGAAATGGCATTAATACTGCCCACGTTGTTGGTCAGCTTTTGTTTCTGTCTGAGGTGAGAGATTTGCCTTCTTGTTCAACGTTTCGTAGTTCCGGTTTCGGTCGAGAAACAAACACTTTACCCATTACCGACACCATGTATAGCCTGGAAAGAACAAGAATGTAGTTCTCTTTGTCGATCAGCACACAAACAATTACAATGCACTCATCACGCACTCAATCGACCAATATCCCATGGTGTGAAGTCCATATGCCTTGGCGTTTAAAAACGTGATTTCTTACCGCGAATACTTGTGACCACATTTAAAGTAAAAACTGAAACTATTTGGCACCTGATATTGCCCGGATATGGACTGATAACGAGAGAG
>UZAN01040002.1:17451-37135 GCA_900618425.1 Echinostoma caproni | reverse complement strand
TCATTATTTTTTGTAATCCGGAAAAACCTATGAAAGTCGGCTAACAGATAGCTGAAAACTGAAGCTGTCATTCAAAGTTCGAGAACTGCTAACCTGATAAATGTCTAATCTCCGAGTTAGTGAAAGNGGCAAAACTGATAAAGCCTCGAAACAGTTCAAGAACCACACAACTGCGTATGTGCAGTGACCACCTGCGAATATATAATGAGTATCGGAATGCAATGAAATTCCATGAAGGAAAAATACGCGTCTATCGGTAAATTCTCATCGTGTGTTTGGATTATGTTTAAACATTTCGACGGAGCTCATGATGAGAACACAAATTGGCATCAATAAGACACACTGAAAACTTTCTTGTTTACCAATTTCTGTTTGGATTGTGTACAATGACATTTTGCCAGTAGTACTATTCATTTCGTCTGATTCTGAGATATTTTTAGCATTAAATGCGAAATCGATACCATTGTTCCGTTTAAATTATTGCAATCCCTTTTGATCAGTACAAAATATTTTCAGTAAAAATAGAGAGAGTGGTTGATATCAAAAAATATATAATGGAAGGAAAGCTAAACAACTTCTTAAATATATAAGTATGTTTATAACTGAATGATTATAAAACTAGGCACATCTGGGTGGAACAGCCTGTTAATTATTGCTTCCGTGTTGCAAAGCACATGATCAGTAAAACATTATAATATCTGAAGAACTATATAGCAACCAGTGATAATGTTGTCGAGCGGTTATTGCATAAGGATTTTCCATTCTAAAGTCACCTCCGTTGCTCAATGTAAGGAAATTGCCTCGTGGGGGCGATGATGCTTTATGACTTTCCATTTGTGGACATCGTAATCGAAACGACTCCTTTATTGTTGTAGAGATCAGCTGTTCCGGTTTAATACTTCACACGTTGCATCCTGTATCTTCTTTCAAATTCTGTCCATGGCTGCTGAGAATGGTTCATCAGTAAAGAAAAGTACAATTTAGCATAGCTTCTTGTTGCTCTTTGTCAGTGAAAATCACAGAAAACCGTGAGTTTCTGTATGCTTTATTATTTTTTATTCGTTCAAATGAGATAACATTACTTGAAACATTTGACTTGCCGAACGCTGGATTTTGATAATCTTGCAATATTAGAGGAAATAGTTTTGTGGCAAATACTTGTTGAGTTACTAGAAAAACTTCCCCACTGAAATGAAGACATCTGTGTTGTACGTCTTGACGCTTCTAGCACGTTACTCTGTTAAACTCTGATCCCCGCGGTCCATCTTTCCTAATCATGTATTTTAACCGTAAACGTGTGATTATCCCCTCTCCACACATACACCGGATTGATGTTGTCCGCAAAACTGCGTATACACTAAACAGAACAGAAGTCATTTCTGTATGCAGTGTTCATCGATGAGAAAATGAATGTCAAGTAGATAGAGTCCCATATTTTACGGCCGCATATCACAGGTGTCCTAGGATTGCAATATGATTCATGAATGGAGTACACAAATCCGGCAATCTGCTCACACGTGTTACTCAATCATAACTTTCTTGTGCAATTTCTGTTTATGTTGCGCGGAGATCTGAAAGAATCGACAGCTCTTAAGAACATGTTTGGCGGGTAATGCGAAGTGACGATAGAAGCTGAATTCCATCTTGGTGTACAAAATTATTAAATTCCAAAATCGGAAAGATCGAAGAATTTGAAACACAGTAGGTACGAGATAAGCATCTCACCTTCCCCCTTTTTTGTTCACCGCATTCAGTGAGACTGTTCAAATGTTTCGAAAATGTTAGTAATTAAGGGAGTTGAATAGGTTTGAACTCGTGCGTAGAAGAGTTCATTTTATGGGCTGAGTAACAAGATCATATCGGTTATTTATCGTCGCTTTGTCACTTACCCGAAACCTATTTTGATAATTTAATAATTGCGAGTAAGGAAGCGTCTTGAAAGGTTCTTGACTTTCGTGCACGCAAACAATACATGACAGGAATGTCCTTCATGAGGTCAGGGGTGTGTGGAGTGACTTAAATCAAACGAAATTCGTAAAATTTCTCTGTGGTGGAAATTTCACCTATGTTTTAATACTGGCGTTTCGTTAGCAGATTACTAGATGTGTACGGGTCAGTCAGATATTGCACATAATTTCCGCTCCATGGTGGTTATATGTGAGAAATAAGCATTTTATCCCAAACTGTAGGAGTAAACTGAATCTCCATTCACAATCACATCTTTTCTAAACCTTAAACGTCTTCAACAGGCTCTGTTTACAATTTGACTGGCTTTTGTTGCAAACACTTCAAAGTAGACGGTGGATTGGTTTGATTAAGCTAATCCGTTTTAGTCAAGCTTAACGCTAGTCATGAATTTGTACTGGTGTTCAAAATGAGCAGTACAATACGCACTTTGTTTCAAAGCTCTTTCGTTCCAAACGCGAGTTTGATACAGTAATCTTTATGGGGAAAACAATCATACAGATGGTAAAGTGGTCAATTCAAAATATAGTGTGTGGTGCTCACTGAACCCACAAATGTAGCAAACATATATATATATACACAAATGTATGCTATTCCTCCTGTAATCTGATAGAAAATACGTCTTATCAGAACTGTTGCGGGCGCTACTCTAACAATAAATTAATACAATTTTATCAATTTCTTAAGTATTCCCGCCGAAGCATAAAAATGGATTTATCCGTCCTCTTCCGATTACCATATAGAATAAAGCAAACAGTAATTCTCCGTACGGAAAACTCAGTCATTCTCGTCAAGATTGTTCACAACTTGGTCACAATAAAGTGCGAAACATCTCGGTCAGTCTCCTTATCGGTTAATTTTTGTTCAGTAGCAGATTTGGAAGGCTTTGGTGCAACTATTTTCGTTGCTTTCGACTCAACAACGTTAGTGAACTCGGCGAGGAGAAACAAGAGGTATGGGACAGTTTGCTATCAATTCATCCATTCCATATACTGCTAAATTGCCCGGGTCAAACCAATCCGCGTGCACTGTCAGGATGTCATGCATACTAATTCATCACAGTTAGGAGTAGGTATTTTATTACAGAGGAACTCAGTTTATTACCACGTTAGCAAAGTTTGAAGCGTCACTTCATAAGCATTTCCTGTATTACTACTAGAAATATCACACTCATTCCTTTTTACTTATCAAATATAAGCACAAAAGGTAGTCGATTTTTTAGTTGAAACATGTCTATTTGATTTTCGAAATTCGTTCCAGTAAGGAAAACAATTTATAACTACTCAATATTTTTCCCATAATGTGTTAATCAACAAATCCACTTACCGATGCGCGGCTAAATCTGACTAGAAAACAAAGAAATCTATTTTTGTTGGTCTTCATTTGGTTTTCCTTTCTTAATATATGAATAGAGCGTACAAACGCATATTGCTAGAACTAAATATTTCAACAAGCCTGGTTTGTGCTGGAAACACGTAGCACAACACGGTTTTCGAAGGGATTAGCCTTAACCGGTGAAATACACAGTTCTAAGAGAGATTCATACGTGCAAATGCGCGGACTCAGCACTCATTCCAAAGAACCAAGCAAAATGTGAGGCATCCTCGGAGAGCCCGTGAGCACACAGGTAAGGCGAGCGCATCAGAATCAATTCGAATAAGATCACTCAAATCGATATGCAATTGAACAATAACGACACGTCAGTACGCAAAAATAGCTGCTGCGTCAGAACAAAACATATGATGAATACTAATTAAAAAGCATCACTGTGTAGCTAATTCATATACAGAAGTGGATTCTGGAACCCAACCTCCACGGAAAGTGAACATGACCGTATCACACCACCTTAACTACGCTTCAAGTTGCATTCTATGGGAAGTCACAAAATCCATTTTTTTTTGTTACATCGTCTTCGATAACCGTCCCAAACATGTAGACAATGAACGAAAGCCCGAAGGAAGACACACGAAACTTGCAACGACCATTTTACCCATGAATTTATTCAGATAACTCAGAGGTATTTTTTTCGGTTCGCAATCCGAAAGTATGCAGTTCAAATCCCTCCATGGAGAGCTAATACACTCCAACATGAATGAAACAGCAATTAAATGCCATCACACAAACCTAAAAGCAATCAATGAATGTTTATTTCTGTCTTGATTGAAATCATATCAATAAACTGAGAAGTCTCAAGCCCACGGTAACTATTTTTTAAAATTCTATTTGGTGTTGTATTCTGTAACTCAAGCAAGTACTGCAGCGTAACTTTCAGTACCACTGTACTTTATCAAACGAATTCTTTTCCCAATCCATTCAGAATGAATAAAAAGGAGCTTCAAACTGATTTAGTTCCCTAGGGATAATGATATGCTAAAATGCAAAAAATTTCGTCATTTGGTCCTTTGCCTCCATTTCAGTTGATCTGCTACAACTAGGTGAGTATAGTTTGGCCGTTTTGATTAGCTAATGTGGTGAAAAGTACAAATGGTTTTACTACATTTGTACTACATAATATGACCCAAAATTAATATTTGATTAGCATGGAGATGCAGCTCGACCATTGACTTCTCAGTGTGCAATACTTATAAATCGGGTTCCCCGGACACCATAAATAAGCATTGTGAGTCATACCAAAGGTCGATATGTCAATCTGGAATTTCGCCTGACTTTCGGACCATCCCAGAATAAGGCGCTCGTGCTCAGAGACAATGTTCATAAAAGTGACCGTCAAGTTGTGGCTGGGGATAAACAGAACGAATATAAGTGAAATACATTGGCAATAACAGAATACATGCTTTGAATAGTGGCTTTCTTGAGAGCGATCCTAAGTCGCATTGATGTTTTGCTGGGGGACTGCAAGCCTGGACGAGGAAAAGCAAAACAAACGCTACTGAAAACCAACCCGACAGTTTTTGCCCCTAGGCCAGTCAGTCGAGCCATGATGACACACTGATAGCACTCATCTCCTCGCATTAGGTTCACGTTTCCCCCTTACAGAAGAAAGTGGGATTCACCAATTAGCATGTACGCTGACTACCAATATAGGTTTCCCTTAGGCACGGTCAATTGTTCAATTTGTGTTATTTGACAGGTTAAGTTAGTGTTTTCGAATTGGGAAACGTTCGTAAACTCGGTGAACTCCGATGGATTCGTGTCGTGTCAGTCAGTTTACTGCTAAATGAAGGATTTCATGAACTCTGCAAGTTGGATGGGTAAACAACGTGAAAAAAATCGGCATGATCTCATACCTCAGCTGGTAGAGCATACACTGTAAATTAATGTAGGCAGCATGTATGCATGGGTTTGGATCCCTTCGACGATACTGAGTTTAATACAATCCACAAAATTTCAATCTACCAAAGAACATAAATTAAACAAAAATTAGATACATCAAAACATAACCTGGTTGGAAGCACGGATACGGAAACATGCATAAAGAATGTCACGATAATGTCACGCTAAGATGAAAACTGCTTCCCAACTCAAAATAGAAAGATCGGTGAATCAGTAAAGAACATTTATTAGGAGGGAGGGCATAAATATTCAGCAGAGACCATATAACTGAAGCAGTAAAACATTAAACAGAGAACAAGTAGAATGAATTCCAGGCAATTAATCCAGATAGGTTTAGCTTCCTTGTTGATGCCATCAGATTGGCACAAGAGCCTTGTCGATGAAGATATTGTGCAGGCTTTGTATGCAGGAGAACATATTTTTAGGAGAATGAAAATGAAACGGGTGCTTAGCATGGATACAGGTTCACCTAAATCAATGTACACGTGTGCATGGGATATTCTTAAGGAAAACAGTTATCAGTCTAGAAAATGTCAAAATTGGTTGTTTTAATGACCCGGGTTCGGGGGACGCCACTGCATAGAGATGAGAATTAATGGATTTCGGTTCCAGTTTGAAGTCTGGTACAAAAAGGTTAGGAAATGTTCCTGGGGAAGCCTATCACAGGTGGGGTCAAATGCAAGCACGTACTCATCGTTTATCAGATGGAGAGTAACATAACATTATCTAGGGTGATAATCATAAAAAGCTTTCTCAGTTAGTTGCACAGAGCCATAACGTCTTCAAAATGAGGAAGAATTCGGTTCAAGAAGACCACGAGATAATTAATCGTTGTCTGGAAAGTAAGGGATTTTATATAGCTGGAGAGTGTTACAGCAGACCACATGATGCAAACTCAATGTGACACACGAACTTGTTCTCAATGCCTCCTCCACGTTTGGTTCTGTTTCTCGATTGCCCAATGTTTTCACACTTGAACCTTTTGACACTCGGAGACAGCTAATCTCTTGGTTTTCTGACCCTTTCACAGCGAGGGACCGGTGCACCAAATTGAGTAGGAGGACATCCAAACCTCCCGTTAATAAATTGGGTATGCATCAAGGCGCTGTACTATCTTCATATCCCTAGTCTGCTTAAATTAGATATCTTTCAACTCCACCTCCTGCACATATCCAAAAGTATGCCGTTGATGTGTTTTGTCAAACAATTCCCTTTTCTTTGGAATTTGATTCATTCACTAAATTTCTATCCCACATCCACAGTTTTCCAACCTATCTGGTCTCAGTTTGAACACATCTAAGTGCGTAGAGTGTATCTTCAGTATTTCCCGCTCATTAGCTCCAACGAACTCCGCTACCCTTAGATGTAAACCTGTGTCCAGAACGAACTCTGTCAAGTACCTGGGTGTCACCATCGATAATAACATCCAGTGGTTAACGGACATTTACAATTGTATGGGAAACCTTTTACGCTCCTATTCTAATTTACACAAACTCTGGTAATTCAGAACCCCACAGTCAAACCTGTCCTATTTCATTCAAGAATGTGTTTTCCAAATTTTACATCCATTGCTCCCCTTTAGTGTTTTCAGGCATTTTAAAACCAGACTTTATAATCATTCCTCTTAGCTTGGTCATAATCAGTCGTTCATCAATAGTCTCAGTCATTTCATTAATCACAGAAATCATTAATGGTAACATCAACTCTTGTGCTGAATTTGCCAATGAGGTTTCAGATGACCCTCTTCATCCATTGCTTTCCTACATACCACATTATCTCTCCCATCCGTCCACACACTTCTCTTTTCGGGATCTACACTCTCGTACAGATTCTTGTAAGGATTCCTTCTATCTGGCTCGGCTTCTAATCAATAAGGAACAGGTCGCATGTTAATTCGGTCACAATTTTGTACGTCGAAAAAACCTCAGTGACGTTTCTCACTTCGCATATTATAATGAAACTGTAAATTTTATTCCGTTAAACGACCAGTGCACATAAATAACTGAAATGTAAGCCAATAAGCTACAAAAATTAGGAAAAAGAAAAATACAACTTTAAAATAATGAGGCACACTATATCGATTTTCATTGAGCATCGCCAGAATTGTTAATTATTTATTTAATTATCTACCTCCTTTGGCGATGCTCTATAAAAGCTATTCCACAAAGGTTCCTCCCTTCATAGTTCCTATCTAAAATTCCCGTTTCTCTGGGTTATGTAACTACAAAGAACGCTGATGATCTGATCCATAGGATAACCCCCATTTTTATAATTGTATGCTTTCCAAAATGCATCGTCAATGAAAAGCGCCTGACACAAATCCAGAGAAGTAGAGTATGAAAATGAAATGCAAAAACATTCCTTCAAGTTCACAGAATTTTTGTGCCGAAGATAACTTCATCGGTGTACCCTATTTGTACGATATCATTGCACAGAGCCCGTAATTCTAGACCAAGGAGCCTTTGTCACCGTAGCGCGTAAGCTATTTTCGGAAGGAAAAATCGTCATTTAAAACGGCAACATTGGGAGGATGGATTTCATGGTTTGCAAGAGTAGATAGACTGGACTCCATCAGCACTTCCCCATGAATCACTGTAGTCTAAAAACAGACTCTTCCAGCTATAAATTTACTATCGAGCAATGCCATGATTAAAATACACCAGCAAAGATGGAGCATCAAGGATGTTATTTATTCTAATCACTTACGATAAACTAAACTACTATCAACTTGCATTACCGTATCTGCTAGAATACCTTAAGGGAGGTCAAAACAATGCCTATAATGGAAACTTTTGTGGAAACTTTCTTCGAAATTGGTAAAATGCTGACTGTTTCCCAACTATAACCCGGCACTGAACATTGGGAGACTCAATGGATAAAGATATCAAACACAGATACATAGATCAGAGGTTACTGGTGCATTCTTTATACACAATGTTATGTAATCCATTTAGTCCACCAGGTTTGTGGGTGTTTAGTGGTTGCAGTTCTTAGCATACTTCTGTTCGAGCTCTCACCCACGAAATGGTGTGAGGTACTGAGGTTCACTCAAGCCATTGAGTGGATATGAGGATAACTAGTCCGATGAATCCACGGTTTAAATCATCAAGTTCCGAAGATCAGTAAATAGTTATTCACCTTGTTATGCATTTTAACTTGTTTGACCTACAGGATGATATTAAAATCGGAACCTTGGTGTGACTATCTGGTGCAAAAGTATAAGAGCCATTCTTAATTCACACTTACCTTGAATACTATGAGCCGTTTAACTTCTGCTTATGACTTATGACCTAGAGTAGACCAACAGTAGACTAAAGTCTTCATTTAATAATGATGGCGGGAGTGATACTGCGTGTTACTGGGTGTCCGTTTCCGTGAAATGACCAAGTTCGCGAACATGTGTGTCATGAGACCGTTCAAATGGTTTCCTATCTCATTCTTTATCCAATATCCCGAAGAGATTATATTTTTCACTAGTTCTACTTCACTAGTCTTGCTCGGTTGTCATTCATTTCGACATCTAGAGTGTACGAAGTGGTATAATAAATAATACCATCTGAGTATGAGTGACTGCTATTCAATTATGTTAATCGGCAATCAAACCCCGTCAGTTGAAGCGGCGAATGATACGAAGTCCCAATCACTTGGATGGGGCATTGATCCCAGCAACGGTAAAGCCAAAAGATACCAAAGTTGATTAGCGATGACACATTTGGGATTCCGTATTTCAAAGTCTGGTGCAGAAGATGGCTTTGCGTTGCGTACAGATCGTTATGCAATTTATATTTACAGGCCATCGGGTAACGGTAAACATCTTATACCAAACTTAAATACAATGTAAACATACTGTTTAACAAAGCATAAACTGCTTCTTGCATTAATCTGGCACGTATATTTACACCAACTACTTATGAGATACCCAAAACATACCTTTATTCTCTCTGAAACTGCTCTCATGACCTACGGTTTACGTTGATTAAACTCCTAACAGGGACCTATAAACTCATATTCCTGACGGGTCTCAAATCGAGCAAGAAGTTGATCGGATTGTTTATACATTCTACCGAGTTCTAGTGCAACTTGTTGTTCATTAATTGTCGTCTTTTCTCTCCAATACCGATCCCATAGCCATCAAGGGGAATAGTAAAACGGAAACTATCAGTAAGCCTTATTCACATTCTGTTGTCAACATATCAGTGTGAGGCTGTTCAGTAGAAGGATGTATTCATTTTACTTTTTTGTTTCGTTTGTATCAAGCCAATGCTGCATCGTTCACTTCATATCTGCCTGAGCTGTTTGCCTTAGTGACGAAAACATTTGATCTGCTATCCTTGGATCGGAACAAGTATCCTCAATTGGTGATACTGAGGGCATGAGAAGATCTGAATGGAACGGGGGTATTTTCGAAAGAAACAGTCATGCGTTTTTGATTAATAACTTGAGATAATTCGGATCACAGTGAACTTGAATCAAGAGAGTTCTATTCATTAACTGACCTCTGATTAGCTTCACATTTGTTCACTCGGGTTTCACTGTTTATAGATTGTCTTATTAGCAGGTCTGTTGTGTATCTGTTTGCAAGCTCGCAATTTCTAGACTTTGTCCTGAAACATAATTGCTTTTCTACACGTTCAATTTTTCAAGGTTACAAAACATTGTCAAGACTTATTTGTTTAGATGTTGGCTTTGTGAAAAACCATCATCGACAGGAACTTGAGGTCAACCAGTCTATATGTTTATCTAAATTATCAACATACACCTTACAACTACAAAGTAAATAAAGGAACACCTGGCTATTTCAACCTGTGTATGTAAAGTCCAAACATATATATGGTTTGTACGTAGACCGCTACTGAGCTAGGACCGTTATATATGTATATATATACATATATATATATGTATATATATATATACATATATATGCATGTCCAATCAATGTGTCCCAAACACTTCCGGCAGTTTTCTTCCCAATAAAATAACAATCATTACAAATATCCAACCCAAATTGGTTGATTTCAGTTAAAAATTGCCTAATCAAATGTGAGTGCTCCACAATTGGGTTGTTTTGATGTATTGGTAAGCTCCGACTCCCTGTAAGGCGTGATCAACTTTTGAGAGTGAGCACTATGCGACGCGCGTGTTTTGACTTGATGTGTGTTAGTTTCACCCTGAAATATCTGGCATGTAACATAAGAACGTGCATGAAACTTCTTTCGTTGGCCGCTTTCCTGTATTGAAGAGTTGCTTGCACAACTAGAAATTCAACGAAGGGAATAAAGATTACCGATAAATGAAATACTGTTTTGAGTGGATTCCAAAGAAACTTGAAATTTGCAAATATCGGTAAGCCTCGTCCTTCGTTGAAAATAATGTGAGCAATTATCATTGATCATGCAACGAATTTGAGAAAACCGCTTACTCGACGTTGATATGTATTTTGCTTGGTGTAGTTCCTTCAGACACACACGGTTGCGCACATTAATTTTTTCTTTTGTTTTCTGATTCTTGGAAATACGTGAACAACTGTACCACACACTTTTCCGCTTGCCATTTCGTGTTTGCATCTGTAGCGGTACAATTCTAAAACACTCGTATGCAGCTCGGCCGGATTTTCCGTAGCTCATTTTCAAGATGAATATTTTAGAATGATTGTGTAGCAGCACGTGTGGCAGACAGTCAGTTGAAGTGCACTCGGATTATTTATTGTACGATGGTTTATACTCCGTCAGTTATGTTATGCTCTGCTACTTAGTGTGGTTAGTGTAAAGACAACCACTGAAGTCATGAAACGTGAAAGATCCGTGATCTTAAGCCTAACTATACCGGACTGACATGATATGTATGACCTACTGTTCCTGTCTCCGCAGTGATCAGCCCATGTGTTGATCATTCGCAAACCTATAGAACACCAAAGTTTGTTCATCGATTCCGGCATGCTTATTTCATTGGAAATCTTTGTTTTAAATGCCAAAATGTTATATCTGTACATACGCCGCCACAAAAGCTACCGAAGTCAGAGAAAAAGATGATTATATCATAGATTAACAAGTTTTGTTTAAAAAATCCAGTATTCTTTATCGTCTATTTCAAATGAGTGCCTATTTCTCAGCTAGATGTCTCTGGCATTTTCACATTCGAAATTGTCTTTTGGCAACAATCGATTAATTCATCTATGAGTTTGACTGTGATATATGTGATGTGTGTGAATAGTGTACGCTGATGGATGAAATATTTATCAGGGAGAATTTACGTGGGGGGAAACGATGGAGAAATACCGTGCAAACATTGCATTAGAATTCTATTTGGATACTTAATATTCAGTGGCTATCATGCTCTGAGCCCCCAAAGCCACGGTATTATATGTGAAAACCTGCCATGTGAAAAAAGCATCGGCAGTTACGTCCACGAATTTGTTCGTTGAATATTACTTTACTGCGGGTGTATCGTATATCTTTTTTTACGTCGCACTTTTAAAATTGTGAACTAATTTGTAATCGGTAGAAATTATTCGGGGTCGAGATTGATTAGGACAGCTCGAATAGTTTTTACGGTCGATATAAGCGCTCTCATAGTTTTGGTTGTAGTGAAAGTGGTTTGTAATTGGAAAAGTTCCACTTGATGCACGGCCTAGACATTTGTACAATAAGGACGGATGACTTCATAGGATAAGACAGTCCTGACGGAATTCAAGTAAGAACGTACTTTTGTCGAACGAAATTAATTTTACCATGAAGCGTTGATTTCCGTTTAACTGAATTTAGTATATCGGTAATAATCTTATATCATTCTGAAAATTCACCCCTGGCAAGCTTTCGGAACACGAAGTGTTACATATAATTTGTAACCTGGCGGGCATTGTATCCTTCAAAACTCATGGTTTTATTAAATACATTTACCAAACGTATTATCTTTTTCGTCTTGATTTAAGTAGACTCATTGTTGAGTACAATGTGCTTTTGTAAACCTAATGGTTATTATTCAAAAAGAAACATATCTGAATAAAATAATACCCGTTGATTCCATGAGCAACTTATATTCGAAACTAAAAATTTCACAAATTGTGATTTTCCGGCATTCTTACTTTTCAAGTTCGAAAAATGATCAACTGTAAGTGCAGGCGTGCTTGCGAAACCGTAAGTCTATTCGGTACAAATCTTTTATGGTCAATAAAAAATCAAGTCGATTTTCCTCTTACCGAAGAGCACTTTGTTTATCAACGGAAGAAACGAACGACTAACCGGTCAAATGGTAGTACATCTATGCACTTTTATGAAAGGAACACCGGGTTTTACGTATTATGTGGAGGACGATCGGGACAGATTGTTCAATCTTTTGATAAAAAAATAAGCCCTTAGAGGATAACGTACATGTTGTTAGGACGGAGCCTAAGAAACCCGTCCGATCGCGCACGCCTCCGAGTCAGGCCACACGCACGCTCGCAACGCTCCAGACAGGCTGAACCTGATTGGATGATCACAGAACGTATCAGCCAATGTTTGTCCAATCGATCAATCGATATGTCAAGGGCACTATCTGATTGGTGCGTCACGGCGCTGTCCTCGTATGCACGATTAGTTTTATATTTTTTTATATCGATAATTTATCGAAGAATACACGCTGACTGTGTCGCAACTTGTGTTCTCTCTCCGCGTTGTCGTTGGGGGTTAAGCAAGAGTCGCTCGTGCCATTCGTACGCATAGACGAAACACAACACATGTGACATACAGTTGAACCAGTATATCTCGGTAAATCTTACTGCTTTTCTCTTTTATTATGGACCTGGAGGTGGCCCATCTAAATTTTGTGTCAGAGAAATTGAAGCATAAAAACGAAGTAGATAACTGTCTGCGTATGCTAAAATATCTTATCAATTAGTCAACATTAGGTCAAATATGATTCAGCCAAATGTGAATAAAATAACACTGACTCCTTGTTGTGTTCAATAGCCTAGAAATGTCTCCTCACTTGCATCTCGCCCAAAGTTCACATAATTTACACTGTCACACCCCTCATCACCCTTCGATTTACACTGTCTTGCATTTGCTAGAGCTAAACCTTCTTTTCCAACGGTACATAACTTAGCACATTTAAAGCCTAATAAAGATGTCAAATTTTATTGCGTCGTTCTTCAAACAGATATTGGGATACTTCTACGAGGTAAATAATCACATTTACTCCACCTATGTGATGCTCCGATCACTCCTGTATATTGTCTTATTTTGGCTAAATCGTGAATACTCTTCAATGTTATGAGTTTTAAGTTCAGTGATGGCCTTTCACTTCTGATGATAAAAAAATACAACTAATATGCGATAAATACTAAGTCAAAATATCATTATTGCTGGTAAAAAATGTCGAGCAAACCGTAAATAAGTTAGAGGAGAGCTCCAATATCACTAAGCAGAGAACGAGGATCTGGTGACATTTACTCCTCGACGGATACTACCAAATGTGTGTCACGAGAGATTTTCTCTAATGAGGGCAAAACTTCGTTTGAGCCTCTCGTGGAAATTATGCGTAAGGAAAGACTATGCTCGGTGGTGTTCAGTCCGAATAAATATTAGGTTGTGTTGAAGAAAATGTCCTATTTTAGAGCAACTTCTCAGCACCCCTTCAAGGAGCATCTGTTTTCATTCACTGGTATATCGTTCAGCTTAATAGCATTCACCATGCAAGGATTACTGCCCCCTTACATTCTTGATTAGCTCTGTATTCCAGGGGTGCGTACGGTTCATTGCCGCTTTTATTGAAATTGTGCTCTTATACCTTTTTCTTCTATTTCGGTCCGAACTTCGCTTGTTCAGATTCGAGACTTCCGGAAGTCACTTTGTCAGTTGCATACCAAATGCTCCTAATTACCTGTATAACCTTATCAAAAATGTGATTTACGATTTGCGATTTGAATATCACTGTTTATAAGCAACAAAGGGAACATGAACTCGCATTTTTGGGGTGGGATGTTAGCAGCATCAGAATGAAGAATCGATTACCGAGGAGTGTCCAATTCTAGTTAGGTCATAAAGAAATGTTGACGATGTGTCAGGCGTCATACTTTATTCAGGTCAGGTCAGGTGGAGACAAATATTTGCGTTGTTACTCCCTCAAGTCTACAATAAACTGCCAACTAACCGAACAGAAAAATTGGGAGGAGATTAAATATACTAAGGCTTCCGACTTAATATTGTGGACAAATAGCCAGATCGTCAATATTTTCATCTGTTCATCCATCCATCCATCTATCCATCCATTCATGCTTGCATACATACATACATACATACATACATACATACATACATACATACATACATACATACATACACATACATACATACATACATACATACATACATACATACATACATACATACATACATACACACACATACATACATACATACATACTTGCAATAAGTAGTCGCACTTTGAATCGCTCTGTGTAAAATATCCCACTCTAGCGATCGAATAGTTGTTAGTTACAACAGCAGCGTGTGAATAAATCATACTGATAGTAATCAAAAGTTTCAGGTGATCACACCAATGGCCCTAACAGTGATGTGTTTGAAACCCGTCACTGGTACTTATTCTATCCAATTTTGAGTAACCTAAAGCAGCCTTTTATTAAGGAGAAGTACATCCGTTGAAGACAAATATGGAATGTTACAATCAATGAATGAAACCAGAAGTGGGACCAATAATTATCATAATAGTATTTTAATTTGTGACATTCATATGGTTGTAGTATGATCATCAGAAATACTAGTAAATAGGTTTTCAACAGACTTTGAACGGCGGATGCAAAGAACCAGTGCGTGCTGGTGAGAGCCTCTTGGTCATACCCACAAAAAACATCCCTAATTTAGAAAGATACCAGAAATCATACCTTTTTACCAGCATTTTTCTTTCATACCCATTTCACGGACCCGGAGATTTGGGCTCACATTTTTATTACATGAGAAAAAGGATGTTATTCAATTGTATTGTAGATTTTTCTTGTATAGAACAAATCAGGCGTCAGATAAAAAGGTAGGAAGCACTTTACAAATGTTTCTACCTGACTGGGTCTCCTTAAGAGTTCGAATCCATCGAAACAACTGGGGATCGAACCCGTGACCAAAAAGATAGAACGCAAGTATACTACACATAAAATCACCTCGACACAATGTAACACAACTCATCCATGCGAGCTTGTTGTAAGTAACGCTGCGCACAGGAAGAAATCCACAATGACATTTCTATTCAATTTGAGGTTGAAGGAACTAAATGCACTGATATGGTCTGATTTTTTTGGAAGGATACGCAGTCATTTCTTTCTTCCACTAACAACAGTTTACGGCTCCTTTCACGATTCGCTTATTCCAAATAACTCATAACAGGATTGGAAACTGTGAAGTTCGGTGAGTGATTTTCTTTCTTTAAACATCCTAAGCGGTTATTTCCAAATGTGGAATGGATTCCCAACTAACCGTCCCCTTTGTGGCTCAACCACTAGCCAGCTGAGATTGTTACACTGAACCTTTGTCCTGGCTTGTTGCTGGCATAATCGAAAAAAACGTTTATCATATGTATAAGAAGTCTTTATGATTTGGGATGATCAGATTATATTACAGATAAGAGAAACTTTACTGAACAAGCAGAATAGTGTTAATCCATCATATCTTTACTCATGTTGGGAAACATAATTCCAATGACTGAATTAAATGTTCTATACCAATTGATTGAACTGCAAATGTGCGAACGCTTATCAATTCGAAAGTGGCTCTAGCAATGTACGACGTCGAGTAGTGGTCAGTAAGCTGATAAACTCCTTATTACAAGGTTGTATTGCTTACGTTCTGACCACTGGCACCAACTACTCTTATTTTAACGTAAGTTTGAGAAGCCTTTGGTTGACTGCAGCCTCTCTCCTTAAACGGGACTGTACATCTGTTTATTTTAAAAAGTAAAAGAGAAACAAAACTTATCATGATCTTATTACTACGTTCTGCAGAGAGGGAGTAATATATCAATAATATTATCAAAAACGCATGACCAAATCTGATCAAGGAATGGAACAATAAACACGTCTGAGTGTAGGTCACAACAAACCAGTTCTAGAGGTTATCGCCACATGTATGTGCACATACATGAAATTCTTCACAATTCTAACCATACAATCTAAACGAGCTAACCAAAAATGCCTGATGTGATAGGAGAGGAGGTAAGGGGGACTCAAATATATGTCATGTTGAAGCAATATGTATATTCTACACACGAAAGGAACCTAAAAGCTGCTGAAAATTGTCAACTGTATTGGCACTGAATTGCACTTATTGCTGTAATTCCGTTTAGTTTACTTTACCTCACAGACTAATGCAACTATTATACAGGATACTATGTTGTCAGATGTTATAAAACTACCAATTGAATAATTTACATGGAATGTCGGTTTGAGCTAAATTCATTAAAAATTTTATCAAATAGTTGTGGTTACTTCTTTTGTGGAACAGACCCTTACTAACGGATGGATTATTTCTGTTTTAAAAACGCTTTTTCACGGTTGTGTCTCTATACTGATCATCCGTAGCAGGCACAATAAACTGAGAAATTTTCAATATTCTAAAATTATGCTGTTCTTGACGACTCAGTCTTTTGAATAATGTAAGACCATGTTAATCTCATGAACGACGAAGGTACGGATTCTCATTTATTTATATATATATCATATTATGTAATTATCGTTATTGTTATTATTATTGTTATTTTATATTATATAATCGGACTTGTGTACAATGAACCTGAATTTCAGAAATATATATCAGTTTCCAAAATCAAACTTGCTTATCGATACTCATGGATAAAAAGCATTCATTCCTAACTTTATCCCTTACTGAAATACATATATATAAATGTATACATATATATGTATATAAGTTGAAGTTTACTGCAGACCGTTACTATTATTATTATATTATTATTATTATTATATTATAGTCCTCAGAAGACCAGGCAGTAAGTATTGTCGTTGTGAACATATCACTTTGAATTTCATCTATCAAAATCTACACCCAAAAGAAGCACGCCTAAAGGCCTGAAATAGGAATGAATATAGACTTCAGAATCCTTATTTTTCTGATAGTTTACTTTCTCTGTGATGCGCTCCTGTTAGATTAAGCGAGGTCAGTTTCTCGCACCCCTCGGATACCGAATTTGGAAACGTATACTAAAATGGCTTGGAAAGTCACTGTCACTGCATCTACATACACCTGAAAACCCAGCTGTTTTTAAAACGCCCTGTCCATTTCTAAAATACTCAATCTAACAAAAAGTTTGTGCATTTCTGAAGCAGTTGACTTTTTAAAAATAAATTCGGTTTCATGAATACAAGATTAAACGGTATCTGACTTAAAATTGACTGTATGATATTATTAAACGCTCGGTTAATCGACCGTTCACACAAACAAATCTGTGGGCTTATTCGTCCATTCTTTGATGCAACCTTGTCCACTGGAACATAAATTTATCAACTAACTATGATTGTCTTTTGGAGAAATCTCGTCTTCGTCGTGTAAATGATGTGAGAATTGAAAAGCTAGGAAACAATGAACAACTATTTTGACATGGTTGGTTCTCATCAGCAGTCTGAATCCATCAACCTAACCGGCTATCGAACCCGGAACCTCACAGGTAGAACACAAGCATACGACTCAATCGGCCACCGGGTAGTTGATTAGATCGTGTCTCCTTTTCATCTTATTTATTTAACGACTAGATAGGCCTTATGAAGGGGCTGAGTCTACTTGTGCAGAAGATACTGCAAAATATAACATTACTTTAATTAGGTGCAATTTCTATATGCTGAGATTCAGAATATACTTTTACGCACAATTCACAACGGCAACCATCACATTACAAACCTGTATAAAGTGCAATCGCCATCTCTATGCTTGAGACGAAAGCAACGTTCCCATTTGATGCGTCTTTCCAGAGTATAGTAACCCATGGTGCAATACTGGGGACGGACTGCTTCAACTTATTACAACCCCACCTTTTAGAAAGTATGCACCGTACTTTTAATGGTTTTGGATTTCAGTAACACTGTCAAATCCTTCCACGAATAAAACATGAAACTCAAGATCATCACGGGCGAGATAACCACGCGAATCGATCTGTTTCATCTGTATAGGGTACAATTCGAAGCGGACTGTATTAGCCGCGACTACCAAAAGTTAATGGGAAACTGTTTCNTAACGGAGACCTGGGCTCAGTCGGGGATTTAGGATGCCGAACTGGAAATTCCCGAGCTGTTTCGTCCAGATTTACGTGGTCCCTGGATTTACAGTGCAATGGAACCAAACTTTCAATTCATACAACTATACATTCAAGAAGTTTGTCATTTCAAAGGTGAATTAGTCGTGTATATAGCGAATGAAGCGTGAATTGAAAAACTAGGAAACATTGAACAACACTGCTGATTAGACCCAACCAGGTCGGAGCAACTGTCCGGTGCTTCCTAGCTTTTCAGTTCACGCTTCATTTGCTACATACACGACGAATTTACCTTTTAAATTGAACCAAATCCTCCATTAATCACTTGAAATAAGTTCGTCGTTGTTTGTGTCGCTCCGGTTCAAGACTCTCTGATAAAATATACCACGCACTAATAATGTCTCCAAAAGGACACAGCAACTGTTTATTACACTCGTTTTTGGCCACCACAGCCCACGAAATCTACACGTTCACAATGGTAATACCAACGCGCCTACTTTTGCAGATTTTTGGCATAAATTATCTATGCATGGCTGGAAAACATTAAGTCCCAGCTAATGACTTCAGCTGTATTGCAAAACTGCATTCTGGCTTACTAATCCAATTAAAATTGAATGATGCTCAAGATTCGCTAGAGCCTGACATGATCTTGCTGGAATTCAGCTTTCAACATTAACGGAGCACATGCTAGATCTTATAATAGCATAAACGTCATCGGCCTATTGTGGTGATTGTGTATAAAGTGAACATTCTTGTTTCATTACATGACTGATTGCTCTGTACAATTTCGGCGCGTAATACAAAACCGACTTCNTTCCATACTGCGTACTAGATCGGTTGGAGCTTAACTGTGCGGATTATTGCGATTCAATTCCTGATACTAAGTACAGATTACCACACCTACCTGTAGGTAACTGGATGGGGTTTATCCCTCCAAACGAAGTTCGAATGATGGATTCAGTGACTAGCTGATAGTACAAAGCATATGGCAGTCAAGCATCTCGTTACAAAGACGTCCGTTACGCGCCAATATGTATATAGATAAATAATAATATATACTATATAATATAATGTATATTACTAATAATAATATAATATATACATGATGTCAAACGAGAGTAATGCAACGATATCGGAAATACATATCCGTATATACACCTAAACTTCCAACTAAGGTGAA
>UZAN01040002.1:0-10206 GCA_900618425.1 Echinostoma caproni | reverse complement strand
TCACAAGCACTGATGATGTCACCTCGGCTGGTGATGAAACGTTTGCAAACAAATTGTCAAGTTCGGCGAACAGGCGAAATGGAATAGTTGACATTGAATCATAGATTATGGCTTCCAACTTGTAATATGGATTTGCAACAAACTAGAATATTCATACTACAAAACAAGAATGATAGTTGAGATGGTTGATGTCTCGAGGACATGTATCAGAAGGCTGCCTACTTAGAAATTTTTCAACAGCATGACTGTTTATCATGTTATCGATCCAATTATGACACGTGTTTTTGAACGTTCGTGTTGCACACCATTTTACCGATTGAATCTTGATACAGCACACTTTATATACATCTAACACTGTCACAATTGACTGGGCTTCTTGTTGCTGGTTTATCAGCCCACTCGATCAAGTGGTAGTCACCAAAATTGCAGATAGCAATGAACCATCTCCGTAACATCCTTTGTTTATGATTCACATCACTTGACTTTTCATCTCAAATAGTCTTCCTCAATTGAAAATGGCTAGAACACCTGCAATATCAACCTACTGGATAGAAGATACTGACCAATGTGCGTAGAAATTCCGGTTTATTTCTTAATGCGCTTTCACAAACTAGTTTTTTCTATTACCTGTTGTGAACCGCCTCATGCACTTAGATTTAAAGTAGACACGAGTTTCTATGGAGTTGAAAAATTCAAACAATGTCTGATATATACGAAAGGGATATGAAAAGAGATTCGTGATCAAAATGCAAAATTTAATTTTGTTGTGTTATTGTACATTTTTCTTAAATACAGAAACGAAAGAGGACATCGAATTTTGTAAGTATCCATGTTTTTTTATTGTGAATGTTATAATTTTAATAACACAGCGATGTCGTTAGAGAAGTGCATGCACCGACATTTCAGTTACCCAGCGCAAATTTTCTCAAGGCAGGTTTGACAATAAGAGAAAAGGATCACAAATCAACAGATGTTTCGTCGTGTGTGTGTGAGTTCGTGTGGTGGGTTAAATGATTCTTTGTCTGTCATACTAATTCCCTTTATCTAATGGGGTCAATTTGCACCTTGATCTTTGTCCGTATTACCCCTCAGTAATGTTATGGTAGTCCAAATGCTTAGGATCTCGATTCTGTCGTTTCTGTGACACACGAAAAGTGGTTGCTGATGGCCAAACTATCAGCATTCGAGCATTCAGTGCAGGTTCAAAATCCGAGTTGGAATACTCTCGGGTTTTCGCCTTCTATGGTGTGACCTTTGGCTATGACGTGAAGGGCGGTCACTGAGTCCCGTTCTGGTTTTGCCAGAGTCGCTTTGTCCGTGGGGCGGTGCTTTTCTTCTCTCGTATGTTCGGTTATTCATGTCTTGAGTTGTCTACCAATCTACCTAATGTATTCTGCGGGGTATTCTTTACAACTGTTTTAGAACTGTAGTTATTTTGATTTTGCAATTAAACCGGATTTTGGGCTTTCATGAGATGGCGTTTCAGAGTGCCATCAACCGGAAAGAACATGTGAATTCTGAAATCTCTGAGAATCGTTCTGTATGGAATGCAGATAGAGGCTACACCGTCTTTTTTGTCTTTAGATTGCATCATTAGTTTGCTTGCTTCTAGTTGGCATCTTACTAGGAGTGGTGGATGATGATAGTCTTCTAGCAACTTTTTGAGGTGTCTCATTTCCATTTGGTCGTTATCATCTTCATTACATAGCTTTTCAACTCTGTCAGCCAAAAAGGAGATGAGAGTCCGTTTAACGCATTGCGGATGAGCTGATTCAAAATGTAGAAGTTTGTCCGAATGTGTGGGTTTCCTGTAAACACTAATGGTAAATTTTTGTGAGTCGTTCACCCTGAGGTCACAGTCTAGAAAACGGACGACTGTGTTATTATCCTCTGACTGCATTGTGAAATTGATGGAGCTGCACCGTTTGTTTAGCTAGTCAAGAAACTGCTATGTGCGTTTTTGACTTAATAGTGACAAACGTATCGTCTGTGTATCTTATGTATAAACGTGGGGGGTTGTTAAAACTGGAGAGTGCCTTTGATCCGATAAAAAGCAAAAAGAGGTTGGCTACAATAGGTGGGATGGGAGATGCCATGGCAATATCATCTTTTTTGTCTGTACAACTTGTGTTTGAAAGTAAATAGCGTTGACATTAGATAAATTTCTAAACCAGTGAAAATTTATTATGGGGTCAAATAAGTTCGTTCTCCTAGTTTGACATCACACATCAGAAAAGAATGTAGAAAATATAAACTCTCTTTTATGGGAACACTTGTGTACATAGAAACCACGTCAAAGCTGATGGCATCCTCGTCACTTTCAAGCTGATTGTTTTTCCAAGTACGAGCAAACTCAAATTCATCATTGATGTTACTCACCACAATTTTTGATACGGTTTTAACAGGTCGCTGAAATACTTTGCTAATGTATGAGTTCTACTCGGTGTGTAGTCAACAATGGGGCGAATTGGTATATCCGGTTTATGTATTTTTGGTAGACCGTAAAATCTCCGCAGTCTATTGGTCTTAAGTGCTAAGTTTTCCTTTCACGCCTGGTAAGTACTTGGTTGCACACGCCTTTATTTTGTTGGGAGTGATATTCACTTTTGTCCTCAAATCTTTCGTACAGTTCATTTTTAAGGTGTTCCAAAACTTTTGCTTCGTAATCTGTTTTATCTAGGATTATCGTGGTTTCCCTTGTCGGCGTATTGTGATGTGAATTGAAGAATCTCTTTTTATGGTTGTAGGTGCTTTTCTTTCTTCTGAAATGACATTCGAAGCATTCGGTTGTTGATTCTTGATAATATTAGATATCCTTAATCGAGTTTGGTTGTCGTTGTTTTCTGGAATTTTTTTCTCAAATAGGATGCTCTGTTTTACGCTTCTACTCCAACAAATTACTAGTATTTTGTCTTGCAGCTGACTTCCTTTTATTATGTGTGCTCCTACGTAACAAAGTACAACTTACTGATTTATCCTCTTCCCACGGACTCAGGTAGTCGTACTGACCTGGGACATTGGACTGAATGCATCTAATTAACTCAAAACAAATAACGGTAACCGAGTTTATGAAACATTTTACGTTGTTGGAAAAACACTGGGTACAATAAAGTATTCCGAGCGTGGATTACAATACGGCAACAATGGTCACTTAACGTCAGTGGTGGTATCTTTAGGGAAATCACTTATGGATCACATTTTAAAGCTATAAATTGCACTGTGAATATCGGAAAACGGAACAAAACACAGGATTCTTGACAATAAAATGTAAACGCGGTTCAGAATTCTTTCATCATTGTTCCCCCTGCAATAAATTCAAATCTCAACGGGTCCTCGTAAACAGCTTTGAGATCAAGATGATCCCTAAGTTTCCCAATTCTCAGCTGTACATTTCTTGTATTTTCCGTTGTATGAAAATTGGAAATCATTGTTTCTATTGCGTGACTTTTGTTTGCAGGAGTGCTTTCGTTTTGTAGCCATTTCGGTTAAGATAAACATGGTCTTGTTTCAACCTCTGTGCATGCTCGCGCCTAATCATCCTGCCACTGTGAATAGCTGCTCTGCTTCGGACTAACGAACGTTCTGTGCTTTTTGGGACGGACACATTCTGTTCATAAAAAATTAACATTATTGGGTCAGCAATGTGAAAGGCAGATAGGTAAATTTAATTGAAAAGATGCATGTTTGCCGTGATCGCAGCGCATTCCACTTCGATTTAGAATATTTCATCAGGGTACACATTTGTATCCATTGTTGCCTGTACTGGTAGTCAAGAGTCAAAGGTCACCAAACTATCGCGCTGGAAGACGTGTATTTGAATCCTACCACCACCACATGGCTGTCCCCAATCTCCGTGTGTTGAATGGCAGTCCTGCGACTGGTCACTTTCCCCTTCCTGAAAGTTGTATCACTGTATATTGAATCAAAGGCAGCAAAATGAAAATATGAAACTGATTCTTGTTTCCTTATCTGTATTATTATTCACGGGTATTAGACCATCACTGGTGTTGTAAGCTCGTTAAAAATTCATATTCATTTGGGAGTAAAAATGAGGGTAAATAATCAGCCACACAACCGCCCACAAGTGCTTCAGCGGTCAAACTACACCATGGCTGTCCTGAGCGTTTGATGCTTGAAGTTGTTCGTACAGAGGATAGTTTATATTGAGACTCATAAAGTTAGAACTTGAAAGTGCAGAAAAACGCAGAGACGAAAATACTCATAACCTACAGTCCTGAGAATCAAACTCATTCTGCAAAATTTATCATACTTCATTAACCAATTAGGGTTCTCAAGGATACCTCGGTGGAAAATGGATTATATTTTTATCTGTTTGTTCATAATGATGAACCTAAAGAGCCATTGTCTGGTAGCACTCAGTTACGTAAGTGGTTAGTGATAGGAACTATCGGGAAGTTGGAGAAGAAACTCAAACTGAGGAGCATTGCAATAATATCATGCCATGATCACATTCTGTAATAATTTTTAGTAGTTCATTTCTAATTGCCAAAATCAGAGCACTTTTATTATCCTAATCTGGTTAGTTGTTCTAAAACGTTGAACCCCATGGGTACTACGGAAACTCAAACTTTTCGGAGAAAATATTGTATTTTATGTCTTTCCAATTGTTTATACACCCTTTCCGGAAAATACGATACTATGTTGAACATGATAAAGTGAACCAGTATGCGGTGAGATGCACATTTAGTAACTTTGTGGGTCCGAATTCTGTCGACTGCCAGGTCTTGGATTTGTAGTTCCATATAAACAATACAATCCATGCCTGCCTTCCCTGTCAACTTACCGGGCAGTCTATAACTTGCCTCCGTTGTTATTGTTGTCGCAAATTCGGTAAAAGGACTACAAGAAAACGAGTATTTCATAAATTATTATCTGATTTCATGGGCTTATCCTACCCTCCTCCGCCTGCACACCCTAGTCATGGAAGGTTGAATTCATATTGCGCTACTCGTTTATTCATGGTGGCTATGACAGAATTTATACAGTGGAATGTGTGACCTAGAAAACGCTTGCGATAGCGCCTCAAACCATTTGACCATTATCGCTGTATGAATTAAAGCTCAAGGAATTTATATATTCGATATTAACGATTTTAGCACTAAATCGTTAGCAACCGCTCCCAGTCTTACCTGGGACCAGATAATATATGCTTATATGTTGGCTTTTTATATTTGTACGCCTAAGTTCCGTTTCAATGCTGCTTTACAATTTCAGTAATTCAGTGTCTTATCCGAGGTGGGTAACAAGGGGAAATGTTCCCAGTTATTGTGTAACTTTCTATTTCCGGGCAAAAGCTTTGTTGAACTTCATATAAAACATCAAAAAAGCTCGATGTATATATAAACTAAGAGCCTAATTTTGTGAGGAAGAGGAAAAATCGTTCGACACTCATGTAGCGACCAGTTTACAACTTGAGAGATACCATTAAATATCGAGACCTTAGTTTAAAATATTTACCATCCAGCACCTTTTTCTTTGAATACGTTTACTCCTACACACATGAGCTTAGGCTTGATAGAAAAAGGAAACCACGTGCCCAGCACAAATCTTCTGAGACTACAATTGGAAATCGAACGTCAAAGTTACATCATATCTGCTTGCAAAATGTGACAGTTGAACCGGTCATGAAAGTTTCCATTATAAGGTCATATTGAAAGACTTTATACCAAACGAAGTTCGTCGCAACTCATTTATATGAGCAAAGTATATGAATTTCGTTCTCTTTGCATTTAGCTGCATTTGTATACTTGCTTATCATTAAACTGAACACTTGAACTTTAATGGTTGTGAATTCGCCTATTGAACTGTTATAATTTGTCTCAATCAATTAGGCGTCTACGCTGTCCAGTGATCTGATCGGATCAACCAACCATGCTGTAAGAATATCGAAAGAATCGTCTGATTAAATGAAGCCTGCGCAGCATTCACCACAAAACAGAAAAATTCTTCACATATGTTTGGTCCAATAAGAATGTAAACATACTATTCAGTCCAGAGGTCAAACAGATCGATTTTCGGTTTATATGTCATGCTATCTGCGATCCTTCCCTTCCAGCATTCTCATGGTAGATTGCAGCTGTATTCCATCAGCTCATTGCATCATATTTAGTCGCTGACAATGAGAGATAGATACCACCACAACTGAACTCAGCTTTGTTCGATGCAAATTATTCAAAGACCGAATTTACATTATCACTTGGCCCCGGAAAATGATCACAACTCAGTTGGAAAGTTCATCTAAATATGAAAAACAGCTTGTTGAAAATGATATTAGCATGCCCGGTGGCTGAAAAGATATAAACGAAACATGGCCGATCATGAATCTGTCCAGATTGGTGTGCAAGCTGTAAAGAGGTCTACAATGAGGAGCTCAAATAACCTTACAGTGTTTGTCGAATAAACGTTCCCCATGAGTAGAAGACAATGCGAGCACACAGGAAGACACATTCATCGGGAAAATGCAAGGCATTGAACAATATGAGGCTGTTCCAATTGTTATTCCTACATCGGCAGGTTTATCAGACACGATACGGCTCACGATGGAGCCATGAGGTATTGGTCAGCGCTCCATCATTTTGACCGACCAACCGGTATTTATGTATCAGATACTTTTTGCATGTATATAACGACCGACAGATAAAACCTATATTTGGATGTCACTGTTCGTTTCAAAACATGACAACTAGAAAATAATGTGTAGAACCAGACTGGTCATAGGCATACTCCATTTCTCCGGATGCACATCATATTGAGATAAACAGTGAAATAGGTGAATCCAATCATCAGAAAATTCTAGCACTCGGTAATGGGAACTGATCGTCTTGGCTCAAAGAGCTTGAGCGAGGTGGCAAGGTTCGAACCTCAAAACTTCATACAGGAATCCGTTTGTTTCGGTCACCCGAAGCACAGTGGCTTTTCGTGGATAACTTAACAGGAACTTTTTGTAAAGAGGCATGGTTGACCTTTCATATCAGCGCGGATAGCAAATCAAGGAGTCACGATCGCGATTACCGGAGACAACGCAACCAAAATCTGCCCGTGGTTTGAGAAGTTACTTTTAAATGCTCCGATTCCCTCAATAACCACGGACTGACCAAACAAATTACCACCTGTAACCAATCAGAATGTATTTCAAAGATGTAAAATGCAACATTCATAATAGTTGAGATTTCTAATCTAGGTCCTCGGACTGTCAAAATGCAAACATTTATCTTACTTTTTCCCAGGAAATGCACTAAGAATTGAATTCGAATAAGAGCGTCGAGAACTCATTTTATAAACTGTTGTTTCACTCTATCCGCAGGTGTGGAGTTATGATTTACAATTCAATCTCGGGATCGGTTACTTATTCATGATGGCACTGTTTGTTGAAAAGTCAAAGTAAATTTCATTACGTTTAATAAATATTGTGTTTCTGAATGTTCAACTTATCTCTACTCTTTGTTGGATTACTTCACATTACTTGGATAGCGCCAAACGGCAATTTAAAATTACCACTGTAATTTTTATAAATATGTACAAGACCGGGAAGTCTGTAATCCCGTTTGATTGAACATTTCGTTTCATCAGTGCTCGTAGATGAATATTTACACATAAGTGTGCCTATCAAGAGGGGTCGCGGTCATATGGGGTCCTGGGCTGCAGTCTCATCTGTTGGCTTCTCTGTCTAGCCCAACGGGTCTCGCGCAATGCAGTCTGCCAGGTGGAGGAGATATACAATAAGGTATAAAGTGCACGTTCATTGAACTGACTTTTACATTAGTCTTAAAATTTAAAGCTTTATGTGTGCTTCGTTAAAACATCACTCCGTTACAGCTGCGCTGCTTCAAATAACTAGCTCACATTCCCGGATGGAAAGCACTTGGAGGCAGTCGTATTTTTAGACACGTTTCTATTTCACACTCCAGGAGGTTCATATCACAGTTTGCTAAATTGATAAGTGTTTGTTGTGTATTTTTGAGAAAGCTAATCGGCGCTGAACTGATTAGCTTGAGTTGATTGAAAGATGTTTATCAACCTCATCATTATAGGTATTATTATTATTATTAGTAGTAGTAGTAGTAATAGTAGCAGTAGTAGTAATAGTGGTAACCGATGTCTCTACTATTACTTATTATTACCATTACTTCTGTGGGCAAAAATGTATGCAGTAATAAAAAAATACATATCCGGTCTTGTATGGCAGAGGTAAACATTTGCATTCCGCCTTGTTCTTGGGAACAAGTTGCAAATCAGCAATGAAAGATATATAGATCCATAGACTGGACACACCTTTCAAAGAACGGCTGTTATAATGCAAACGTATTGACGAAAAGTCCAGCACAATCTTCACCCACAATAAATCCGGGCTGTCAATTAAAAAGTACGGGATTGTCCGGAAAAGCTTTGCACAGTTCGTATGGAAAACCAACTACACGTTGGTTATGGGCGATTCTGCGACTACTCTGGCACCCTGTATCGTCGGCGCATTTGGGGTACCATGATGCGCCGCAATATTTCCTCAGCGGGCACGGGTTTTAGCAGCTCGCACAAGAAGGATTCAAGAGGAAAGCTGAATAAATATCCATCATCTGCCAGAAGAGATAGACAGTGTACATTATGGACCAGTTCATTCTCTCCGTATAAGGCTGCAAACTAGTTTAGCAGTCAGTAAATCATGTCTTCAATGTAATCAACATAATGCTTGCGAAAACATGGATGAGCCAAAACAGAAAAGCAAATGGAAAAATTCAAGAATTTCTTATATTTTTGGATTGAATAAGCCCATAAGGACCACCTGTCTGATGTATAACTAGAACTGCCTAAATTTCGAGGCCTTCCACGGTTGAAAGTCATCGAAGTTCCTACACTTCCGTGTGAAATCACACAGCAGACTACTTCCCCCAACGTGCAGTCGTTTTGAGGTCTGAAAAACTCAGTCTGGTATTATCTGCCATTTGACCGGTCCGCCAAAGGTTGATCAGCCTTTTGCAGAACCCCAAACATAACAGATGCCTGTATTGATCATATCGACCTTTAACAACTCAAAAGATGAAACCCGAACATGGTGTTCTTTATCACGTCGAGGACGGAAGTTGATGTCGGCGCAGGTTACCCGCTGGCACCCCATGGCTGTTGACCTTTCTGGGAGTTCTTTTGATTCTGAAAAAGTTTTAAATGAATCCTAGTTTTTTTATATTGTTTTAAAAGTAAATGGGTTGTTCTGTCTCCACCAACTGTGTGTCGACATGTCCCTCCCTGAGTTGAATCCACTGAGCCTCAGGCGACTAACGAGAAGCCAGGACTGCTTATACGCAGAGCACTCCAGATTTCTTAAGGCGACTCTGGGCTCAGGGAGTAACACAAGCAGACTTCGTACATCAACAAAGTGTATCCGCTGAAGTTCGCATAAGACCCGACCTACCCAGATCCGTCCGAACGGACCCAACGCGTTCCAAGGGCCCAGACAGAGCACAGTTCTCGGCAAGGAACATCATCTTGCATTGAGTCCCCGAATCGCGGGGAGGCAATCCGCAAGATGATGCACACCATGACCTTTCTCAATGGACCTATGAAGCCCCTACACTTGAAATTGAGGGACCAGTGCTTGGCAGCATAGGTCGACTGCTCAGGCCAACATACTTGATGCACATACCCTAGCCCAGACTTCTTAGAGTCACACTCCTCACCGAATCCATGGCTCAAGAGACCCTTGAGAAGTAGCATTCTCTGAGAAACAAGTTCTCCTCAGACCTGCATTTTTATCGGTGCAGACCAAGGAGCGAACGCCAAGAGACAAAACGTCGAAGTGCATTCACGGACGCACATCCAGTTCTCAGTCTAACCACGGTGTCAGGTAGCACGGTCGATCGCAGCGCTCCCGTTGCCAGAGAAAAAACTCGACATTGCCAGCTCAAATAGAGCTGGCATTCTAAACCAAGTTAGTAAACATTACGCACATAGCTCCCAGTTGGAAACCTCTGCACAGCCATGCACGTCAACACAAACTCCGGGAACGGCGAGCAGCCTCGCCGGTTTATCTACAGGCAATCTACCCCCGACAAGTAATAACATGGTAGTCGAGTCATGGGCTGTATGTACAATAACAGCCAAAACCTATTAAACAAGCTGTATGAGCTCCGTCCCCAAGTCGACCAACACCGGCCACTACTGACCGGTATAACGGAGACCTGGGCTCAGTCGGGG